>NQII01005111.1:143238-249648 GCA_002778355.1 Clitarchus hookeri | reverse complement strand
TCAGGAAATACAAACGTATGTGCTCTACAAATTGCTACCAGATGAAGCTGGCCTGCCCAGCAAAACATCCCAATTACACAACCATGTGAAAAATGTGTTCACTGCATGCTGCGCGTGTGTGTGTGTGTGTGGGCGCATGCACCTGTTGACACGAGCTGTGAGTACTTGAGCTTCTGTCCTATATATGTTGGTTTGTAAAATTATATTATATTTGTAATGTCTTATTGGTGTCCAAGCCTAGCTGTGTTTTCAGTGTTAAGGATGTCAGAAAGCTGGAAATGTACAACACTAGATGGATTGTGTACTGCGTGATACAGTCTGGGTAGGAGACTTGTACAAGAATGTTCTAATTGTTGTCTCGCTCCCCACCCATTCAAGCTTCATGTCATCATACTCAAACACACGACCCGAGGATATGTCAAATTAACTACTACTGCCATTCACCGCCACTTCTACGTTTCCTAGTCGTGATTACAAACAGAGCATGAAAGCTGCATGCAAGACATTGGGTTACTTTCAACTCGAGGGCGTAACACATACCAAGGGGACTTTATCAGATGACAACTACTGTATTGCAAGGCCCCTGCAAGTTATATTTGGGTACGGCGTCAACTTATTGAGAAGATTTGTGTGTTGAAATAAATTAATATTTAAATTACAAACCCTCAAATTTTTCTGCAAAAAGCTACTAAATGTGGACTTTACACTCGGTAAAATGTTTCAGAGCTTGACAACATTTTTGGTGACAAGGGGAGGTTCAGTGCCTATATGCTTCTCTGGTATAATTTTATTTGGAAGTTGCCTGCCTATTGAATTAAATCAAGATTTCATAAACCTGTTTGTTTTATCCAAACACAAACTTTATGTGAAAAAAAACACTTCTCGACTATGATAGGTGGGGTAAACCACTTTGTGGAACCTAACAAATGTGCACTTTTTGACAAGGCTAATAATTTGAAACCTCTGGTTCTATCCAGGGATTTGAAACCTCTGGTTCTATCCAGGGATTTCAAGGCTGAGGCATTTAAGAAGGTGGGGAGAACAGTCGTCTGGGAACGGCTGGCTCTACAGGTCTCCTGCCCCAGCGTTCCCTACTGGCATGGTCTCTTCGGCCGTATGTACAAAATGCCCGCCCTGGGATTGTGCATGGTCAGAAGTGGCCCATGGGCTGCAGACACCCGAGGTCTTTGTGGGTGGTTGGAAGAGCTCTGGGTGATATCAAGGCAGTTCCTAGGCTAGTTGCCGCCATGCGAGCTGGGCAAGATCCCTCTGCTTGCTGTGTTCACCTGAGCTGGATTTTATTAGGACTTGACAAAATATTCCTCAGTGGGGAACTACCCGTTCAAGTCTATCTACCAAGCTTTTAACAACTGTCAATTGAGTCTGACAGGGGCCTTATCCTCATTCAAATTTACTGTTGCCTACTCTAGCTGTAACAGTTGAAACACGTGAGTCGAAGTTGGTCTACTGCGAAGACGCGGTCTGCATAGCAAGCACGGCCCCTCAGAACAGTAACTGCTTGTCCCGGTCAGACGGTTGGCTAGTGGTTAGCAAGCGGTGGAGTATCGCAGTGCTTGTTAGAGAGAAGTGTAGGTAATGGCTGATAATGGACAACTGGCATTTACTGGAGCTGCAACTCGATATATAGCAGCACAGCGAATGCCCTGAGGACTAAGGGTGCAGGGGGGTGACAGACTGCTTGTCAGCCCTACTCTGCAGCACCAGAGCAGACTAACTGCACGTGAGCAGGAGTGGCTGGTCGAGAGTTGCAAAACTGTAACTGGCGGTTGTGTGGATGATGATGCTCACTTAGAGGCAGACCAACCTTTGTGTGTGGCCATCTCATGTTCGTATATGTGGTGGAAGGGGGCCAGGCAAGGTGTTACAGCAGCAATGATGGTCCTGGGTTAGAAGTCGTGCATCAAAGTTTATATTTTTGAAAGTCATTTGAGATACCCCTTAGACACCAAGCAATGAGCTGGAGTGTCACGTTAACACATGGCAANAAGTCATTTGAGATACCCCTTAGACACCAAGCAATGAGCTGGAGTGTCACGTTAACACATGGCAAGCACCACATCCAGCTTGGAAGGATCTCTGAAATGCCAAGTGTGACATTTCCTCTCCTCATGTAGCTGGTGAGTAGGAGACAGTTGCCTGGCATCCTTGTGCCTTTTCTCTCACGATCAACCAGGTAAGGATGCAACCAGGTAAGGATAAAGAAACCTGTGGAGGGACTACCTGAGCTTCCCCTATCCACGTACATTGCGGAACTTATTCAATGATGACCAAGTGGCATACCAATCAGGGGCAACAACATTGCAACACATTTTTAATAGATTTTAATTGCATTTATCTACAATCCAGGGTGTGCTGTACTGGGCTCAAACTGCCTTTTAACATTCTCCAGTGCCCACAGGATTGTCAACAGCTTACACAAGCAGCACAGAGCCATGTAGGCTGACAACTGATCTCTAATTCAGCTGCAGCATCCTGGCTGTAGCCATTCAGTTGTGTAGCAGTGAAAGCATGTGTACATAGTTTTCTGCTTATTGTACACCATCCTAGGTCTGTTCACTCTCAGCACAAACCCCACCAGTAACTGGCCTAAAGCACGGCACTGTAAACCAGCAATCCAGTAACAGCAGAGCACAACACAAAGGAAGNCCAGTAACTGGCCTAAAGCACGGCACTGTAAACCAGCAATCCAGTAACAGCAGAGCACAACACAAAGGAAGACACTTGTGTATCAACAGTGGTATATGAATCACAGCCCACTATGATCACCGCAGTCTAATCTTGTCGAGAGGGAAGGGGCCAAGTACACTACTAGCAAGGTACCTCAGATAGGCCGACAAAAGGTGAAGGCTAAGCAGTGATGGAACGCAATGGTGGGGGGAAATGGGAGTGTCCTGAGAAAACAAAGCAACATCTGCCATGTTTCCCAACATGTGAAAACTAGAGTTGATCGTGCTGGGTATCAAACCCAGTTTACTGTGCTGGGAGGCAAGTGGCCTCGCCACTACACTAGGCCATCGCAACTTCTGACAACCTCNATCAAACCCAGTTTACTGTGCTGGGAGGCAAGTGGCCTCGCCACTACACTAGGCCATCGCAACTTCTGACAACCTCACATGAAGGTGAAACATTCAACCAGTAACCACAACCAACGTTATATTATGTGCACGGCTTTCCTGTACCACAAATATCCCACTGTTAGCTAACTACTACTACAAACCATTAGTTATAATCATAGTGACTACTTCTTTANCTGTACCACAAATATCCCACTGTTAGCTAACTACTACTACAAACCATTAGTTATAATCATAGTGACTACTTCTTTAGTACAAAATACAAGGGACCTGAATTTCTGCAGTTTGGAATAAGGTTTGGATGAAAGGTATTTTGATGATTATAAAAAATCTCGAAAAATTGAATTAAAGGTAGACTGTGATTAAGCATATTAGAAAATACTAGTAAGATGTTCTTATCACTAGCAAGAATTATTTTTAACAGTGGACATCACATTGCATTGTAATACAAATTACCAAATATTTTTAATAAGCATACACAACAAATTCCTAGCTCACCCTATGGAGAAAGAAGATAACTATGAGAACTTTGTAATTAAAGAGGTTTTTACTATAAAGGCTTCACCAATGTGAAATAGTGCTCACAGAATGTGCTGTCAGACGCTAATGGTCTCCTCTTTGAGAACACCGTTCTGCTCCACGGCGATGTGAGTTCCGTTCTCCACGATCGCAGGCCGCACCTTTTCTTTGNCTCTTTGAGAACACCGTTCTGCTCCACGGCGATGTGAGTTCCGTTCTCCACGATCGCAGGCCGCACCTTTTCTTTGGCTGCCACCAACAAACCCTGATGTAGGTCGACAATCAGGTCCTCCGGGGATTCCAAGCCAACCGAAAGTCTGATCAAGGAATCTGTGATGCCAAGTTTAATTCGTTGATCTAAGGGTACCGATGCATGGGTCATAACAGACCTGCAAATACAAAAACAGCACCATTACAATTTCACATGCGTCATATTTAAAACTATTTTGCTGCAGAAGACGCTAGGTTTCAGACTTACGGCACTTCTGCAAGTGATTCGAATCCTCCCAAGCTCTCTGCAAACGTAAAAAGTTTGAGTGCTTTGAGAAAAGCTTTGCTCTCCTTCAAACCACCCTTCAGGTAGAACGATAGAATCCCACTGTGACCGTAGCACTGTTTCTTCGACAATTCGTGCTGAGGGTGGGATGGCAAACCTGCACAGAATGTAAGGTTGCTTACTGGANGTAGCACTGTTTCTTCGACAATTCGTGCTGAGGGTGGGATGGCAAACCTGCACAGAATGTAAGGTTGCTTACTGGACAACATCTTCACACAAATACTTTTAGCCTACAGAAAACATTGCTTTATATCAATAATAAACATAATAATCCAGAGTAAAGACAACATCTGTTGAAAATTTCTTGATTTAGATATTTAGATCAGTTTCAATTCTAAAACATGTACGATGACACTTTTTTTTACCATTTCTGAAGGGACCAGCAAAACGAGTTGCAAAATGCAGGAAAGTGGAAAGAAAAAAAGGGGAATTTATGCTGTACTTATAATACAGGTAATTAAAGAAAATAACTGTAAAATCAGGGGCTGTAGAAAAGGTGCTCTACTGTTTGAACTGTAGTTGGTACTTTGTAAATTAGAATGTTAATTTATTTATTGTGTCTCACTCAGGCTTTCCAGACAATTAGCATAAAATTGTCATGTGCTGTCTGGAGTCCCTGCATGTATGAGAACATACTGGAATCAAGAGAACGAACTTACACCAAGGAACATAAAATTTATGATGGTGCTTACACTTGCAGATTAAGTAAATATGGTTTTCATTCTGCAATTACTGAATCATTTTGTGCATATCAGAAATAATTATAAAAATTCTTTACATAAAAATAATTTGAAAATATTGAGGAAATATTTAATTTGTTCCTTAGCCGTAATAGTTTGAATAGTCACTAAAATGACTGGTCGTACCAAAAATAATGAAGACTCTTGCATAACAAAGATATGAATCATGTATGACTAAGAGTTCATCACTGACCTCATAAATTACAAATGCAAGGGTTTCCACCCAGTGTTTGTAGAACATTGAATTGTGCCTAATTAAATAGCATATGCACTTTTGTATAGTGAGCACAATGATTTTTCGCAACAAAATTTAGGAAGAAAATATTTTCCACTAATGAATCCAGTTGAGCAAGTACGTAAGAAATGTTTCTGTATTGACGATTGCATATGGAGAATGTGAGCCATTTGAAAAATACTATGTTAAAGAACTGTTGTGCTAAAAGCCAAAACACAGTGGAGCTCTGCCTGTCACAGGAGGCCCTTAGCAGGTGAATAGCAGCAGCTGGAGTGGGCATTTTTTCCCTTCAATTTTTTTTTTTTGCAACAGCGGCTGACTTCCTTACGTGCACACGCATGCATGCACACACACAGTTTTATGCACCACTCTTCTTCCCAAGAAAAAGTGATGTTGCCCCATCTCCCCCCTCATAACCTCTTGGCTCTTCAACACACAAACACAAAGTATCGATCAGCAACAGATGGAAAAGGGAGGGGAAACTTAACATGTGAGAAGAAAGCACATGATTGCGTTAGATAACATAGGGGTTGCTCACAGAGAGGGTTAGGGTTTGAGGGGTGCCCCAAAAACAGGCCCCAAGAAAGACGATGACAGAGAAAAGCGAGGAAGGATCACAGATTGTTCCCCTACACTCTCATCCTCTGTATCTCCCAACAGTTTACGACTACTGCTCTCAGTTCCTCGGGATTTGTCACATGTATAAGCACGCACCCCAGATTTCTACATGAATTTTTGTTCATCATTAACAACAGAATGTTACAGCCATGCGCAAACATATGGTTGGTGTTCTCGCCCATCATTAGACAATTANTTTAAAAAAAAAAAAAAAGAGAGTGTATTGATTGTTACGATGTAATAATCATGTGTACATCAAAGGAACACAAATCCAACTAACACTATCTGCAAATTTGTTGTTTTGTGTCATGTATAGTAAAACTATGCAGTTTCAGAAAGCACTGAAAAATTTAGACATGTTAACTAGGAAAACCACTTATGAGGGTCAAATATTTGAAGACTCACTACGCCGAAGAAAACAAAGTTCATATGTTCTCAGTCACTGCTGTTTGACTTTCCAACCCGACTTTCTAATGCCTATTATGGGAGATTCATTCGTGACATGACGATAGTGAAACACTTTTACCTTTCACGACCCGAAAGCAAACATTTTCAAGGTAGTAATGCATAACACATAAACCCCTAACTTCCTAAGGACTGTTAATGCTTTTAAACTTAGNAATAGCCCCCTGGTTCCCCCCGTTGCTGCGCCAATACCTGTACGTCAGCCTCATTCAAACTGCAATGAATGGTTGTTGTAGAGACCACCAAATGCCATAGACTGCAGAATCTTTCTGGTTCTGCTACTGCACATCGGCAGATAGGACAATCTCTCTCTTTATGTAGTGAGTTTTGGCAGGACCAGCAACTACTCTATACAATCAGCTCTCAAAACCTCCATGTTAAGAGCCGCCTAAATCTCTCCTCTCCACTCCTACTATATGATTTTTTCCCCTTTCTTTTATGGCAGAGTTTGCCTACTTTCTCTCTTTTTACACAGTGCTGTGCTAGAATGAAACACTCCCTCCTCAAGAAGAAGAGGCGTCACCCCTCCATCTCCCTGCCAATTCTTCCCCCTCAGGACCACACACATGGTTTCACAGTGGCAACTTCACGGCCAAGATGAATGGCTATACGAGGAGAGCTTTCTACAGTCCAGCCACATAATCCCGTTGTAATGTGTGTGGTGATATTCACGAGCACAATGCCAGGCTCTTTTATAAATGCAATCTTTTGCCTTTCTATTGTCCTTTTTAACACTACATACTGGCCACAAGCATCCCCTATATCAGTCTTGCAGTGACGTTCATACAGTCACTTCCGCCATTTGCATTGCACAACTAGTACTATATGTGGTCTTGATTTTATTGTAAATAGATGACATTAGAGATGTAGCAATTTCCATATCCAGCCGTGTGTTTTTGTATCTTCACTTGCGAGATTCGTGGTGCGTGCTCCTCGATTAGGAATGCTTTCAGTGCATGGTTGTCACTCTGCTTGCATTCTGGACTATGTTTTCCTTCCCTTTCCTTCTCTGTGGTGCATGTTCTGTGTTTCCCCACACTCCCACGCATGTGCGTCTGGCAGTTTGCAACATCAGACAACTTTATATAAGATGTTGCGCAGCTGAATTGGTAGGCTTTCTTCGTCCTTTCTTCTATTTCTCTGCTGCCACTTTCGTCAGTTTCTGCTCGAATGTCTCAAGCCTCAAATTTTTAAAGATTCCAAAATGACTGACACGGTTTGTTGCGTCTGCTGCTTCAAGAAAATGCACTCCCGACACAAATAATTCTGGTTTTCCTTCATCATTTAAAACATGAAACAAAACCACAAACACACACCTCCCTACACTGTCAGTAGTTTCGCCACATAAAATTTCCGTTTTCTTGTCCTTAATGGTTTCTTTGACAGCTTCTCTGTGAGCATTCATAATATCACCAACATGTTTCCCCAAAGTGTTCTAGCACGTGGAAGTTCTCCAGAACCTGAACACGAACAATTTAATATACCTCTCAATTGCTGGTTGTAATAGCCTCACCTTAAACTAAAATTACAGTGTTTGCAATAGCCTATCATTCACCTCTATTATGACGTAGTGATGATGAGAAAAAGGGCTTCTGTACTATACAAAATCAACACAATTTTTTGTATAAGGTTTGAGGGAGGGTAGTATGCATCTGCCCAAATTCCATTAGTGACCTTTTTCACAGGAACCGTGAACAGACTTAGGATTGAGAGTTGGCTGTATTTTAAAACAAGGCATATGAAGTTTGTTTGCAAACATTGTCTTCACTTAAATACAAAAACAGCTACGGTGAAAGAATACATTAACCAGGCTGCCATTCACATTATATTTCATAAAGATTCTTGTTTTTATATAAGAAAATGTATGATGTGCATAGAAACATCATATTTACTAGGGATGGGTCGATACCACATTTTCTCGATAATCTATACCAGTTTCGATACCAAAACATTATCACGATACTCGATACGGATACTTTCCTTGATACCAAATTAAAATTGTGATGAACACAAAACAACTTGGCCCAGAAAATGGCCCATTTGACTAGTGTTGCTGACACACTGAGACTATATAAAAACCCACATCACACTTGAAACAAGCTGACGGCCTGCAACGCAAACACCCTTAACCAATGATAAACCAACACCACAGTCTGCTTCGATTCTATAAAATCTCGTTTACACAGTGAAAACTGTAATCAAACTTTGAGGAAAATGATGGCGCAGTACATACTTATTTGGCAATTCAAAGTTTTTTAAACTTCAGTTTGCATCTTCAAGGAAATTACTGACCCACATATTTATTAAAATGTTTGATAACCGAGCGTGAATTGAGTGGCAAGCACTGCAACTTTTTGTCCGTCCGTCCAGCACAGCGCTCTGCGCCAGATGTGGCTTCGCTTCACTCCCTCTCCTTACACGCCTGGTGAGAGGGGAAATGGTTGCCTAGCAACTAGAGTGCCATGGTCGGCGGTTGTCTGCTACCATCGGCTGCAATTCGTCACGGCCAGAATCAATGTTGCTTCCTCCCCTTACACACCTGGCAAGAGGGGAAATGGTTGCCTAGCAACCACCTCGGCACCCTTCCCACTTTCGTTTCTTCTGGTGGGAGGGGAACTAAACTTGCCACGGTTCTTCCCCTCCCGGCCCGTCTGTTCCTTGTGTTGTGATGCGACTGGAGTTACAAACTCTTTGACTGTTTTCATTTTTTCAGTATTTAATAATAATTGTGAGACTGCTATGCGGCAGTAATATTACACCATAAAAACAGAGTATGCAAATATTATGGGAATTTTGTGCTTTATGAAAAAAAACGTCCATAATAAATACCATTAGCACAATGTTAAAATTCAATACTTTCAGATATTCTCATGCGATACTCGATACTATACACTATTGATGTTATCATGGCATCAAGGATCTCATCCCTAATATTTACCCCTGTACCACCCGCCCCCATGCAAGACCCACAACTCACATTTTGAATATCATCCTAGGAAAAAAATACATATATTCAGTTCTTAAAACTTGTACTTTGCCTGCTGGACGATCAGATAACACGACCGGAAATGTGTCGTTCAATGGGTACAGTCCGAGTGAGACACAAATAGACGTGATATTTAACATGAAAGGGCCACTTATTTCACAGTATATCAAGTTTGGCGTAAGTATGCAAAAAATAAGGTAAACGTGTCATTTTTTAAAATTGTAATACAAAGTTGCTTTGATATGGAAAATATATACAACTTTAACATAAGAACTTTGAATGTGGAATGTTTGTCCACCAAGTACACCCAACATTCAAACATACGTACCTGGATGTAAAACTTTCTCAACAAATGGATGACTTTCCAAAAAACGAGCTACTTCCAGGCCATTTTTCATGTGTTCACGCATCCTGACAGCCAACGTCTTCAAGCTCCTGTTTACCATATAGCAGTCGAACGGGGAAGGAACTATACCAGATGCTGCGAGAAATTAAAAATAGAGCCTCAGGATTAGCATATTCAATTAGACAAATGGTTAAGATGGGTCCTAATGAATATCTTTCTCAAAACTCTGAAAATGTTATAACTTACCATTTTGTATAAACTTCAGTTCCTCATACACTTTATCGCTGTTGACAGCTATGGAACCCATTATGACATCAGAGTGGCCGTTCAAATATTTTGTGATTGAATATACCACGACATCTGCTCCCAACTCCAAAGGACGCTGGAACAGTATACAACATTGCTGGAGGACAATGCCAGTAAAACTAGTTTCAAATGTAGGGCTACTGGAAAACTATAAATAAAACTGTCCAATTTAGGGAAATAAGACCTTTTAAAGGCTCTTTACAATAAAGTGAGCACTTTTAAAATAAACCTCAGGAAAAAGTCACTGCTACCAACTGGAAATATTTTAATGGGCACACTGAGTGACATGCACCCAGTAAGGTTGGTAACAATGGTAGTGCAATATCTCAACGTCAAATAAAAAGTGTTAAATAACCATTTGTGATAACTTAAATCACTTCTTTTGCTTTATGATTTTTTTTTTATGTATTGAGTGTGAATTAGCAGATCGGTACAATATTTACTTTCCTAATAATTTTTAGAATTTCTATTTGGTAGATGCATAAACAAAGCGATAAGGTCCATGGCAATGTTAACTTTACATAAGACGGAAGAATACACAACGTGCATACAAGTAGATATTAAGCAGGACTTTCAAAAATGGAGTTAATTTTACCATCCACAGCCTACTGTATCTCTCCGTGTAAACAAAAGTGATCCAGCGTTCCGTTTCAGTGACAAACATTTCTTTTGTTAATTATATACATTTCACTCACCAAATTTTTTTATAAAAAACATGGTATACACTAAACATTATCTTATGTAGACTGTTCACAGTAAGGTGAGCACTTTATGAAGCCATAGTTACTTTTTCCTGCAAGCCATTTTTTAACCTTTACCCACATTTTAAAATAAATATTGCCACGTACGTAATAAACACAGTGATAGTCAACATCTAAGGCTACAATTAAATATATTTATTGACTATTATTCCAAATGAGAGGGTTTTTAGAAGTGCTCACTTTACCATGAAACACACTAATCCTTACACAATTTATACACTAAAACTTTCATGAGACACCAAATCATTTGCAGTGTCAGTGTAATTTTGTTTGTTAGGTATTCTTCAGATTTAGCCAGCATGGGAACAGATTACAAGCATTATTTTACTTCAATATGGTTTGATTTTAATGCTGTGCACTTGTCTGTCGATGTTAATGTAGTGAGAGAAACGCTCTCTCACCATCAACGTTAAGTACTAGTATTCACAACTTGAGTATTCACTAAAAGAGTTTTTAATGACAGCAAAATTGCGAATAGAACATCTACAGCAGATCACATAACAGCTCATCTTGTTATGGCACGCTCTTGTATAATTTGGTACTGTGATAAAATAGATAGGAAAGGCAAAGTCTGTACATTTGAAGCGTTACATTCACAACCTCCAGCAATGATGGTTTCTCAGTCACACTAGACTACAGTTGCAACAACCACCAACGTACACCAAAGATTTTAGTTGCAAGAAACTTATTTAACTTAGAAAATTCAGCTGATGTAACTCTAAATAAACTACATGACAAAAATGCATTCACACTATAGCCCATGTTTTGAACTTCTCATTTAACTCTGTTCCTACGGTGCATAGCAGGTTTTGTTCCACATCTCCTCGCACTGCTTACGTGGGATGATTTTTTTTTTTTCACTTTTAAACATACGACTTATGTGCGATTAAACTTCTTCACCCCTGTATGCACAACATACAAGGGGACGTATTAATTCTTTATTTTCACTTTTGTACACACTGCCAACATATAATATCTATATAGAGAAAACAATTATTCTACAATTCCTGTGTTTACTTCATGTAAAACTTCTTTCCTTTACTGTCAAAGATTAGGGTATTCATGAGCATCATTTCCTTTGAAAGGATATACGCAGCGTAGGGACAAGGTCAGAGGTAAGACTGTACGCAGTACATGGTTGTAGCAGCATAGGTTGTGTTAATTTATCTACGGTGCACCGAAACAAGATGGCGTTCAAAGTATTTGTTTACAAAGACTTTTTTGCAACAAAAGCAAAATTTTGGGTAGGAATGCTGGAATACATATATAGTACATTTTGTGAATTCATAAGAATATTCTGAATGATAATTAATTTTGTGACATCCCTGTTTGTGTCTGTAACTTCTTACTGATGTTTGGGAACACATTTCTAGTACTTAAAAGTAAATTTTTTAATGTGTATGTAAAATTTTCACAATTTCCTCACTAACAAAACTTGAATATTCATATTTTAAGGTGCAAAAGATGCGTAGGAAATTAAATACCCTTGACACATGACAGTTAAATGAACAAAATGTAATGGTAGGGGGGAAAACACAAGAATATCCACAAGTAAATACTGTTGCACAACTTCAAGAAAGAAACAAACCATAATGGAAACTAAACACTGGGGCTGTGCAAATATTCGGTATACTGAAAAGCAAACTAAAAATTTCAATGAAATGAAATTTTCTTTTATTTCTATGAATATTTGGGTGTTTAATGAGTGTTCATTTAGTGCACCGGCAAAGAAATTTTTTCCCCTGTAAATCATTGTGCGTTTTAAACAAACTACATAAAACTGAAATTTAAATCTCGGCAGGAACCTCTGTGGAAACACTCCATGTACTAAATTTTTTGGTTTTGCTTTTGCAACAAATTTGCCATAGAATAACTTACTAAAATGTTATGAAATTTGTTTAACTTTTGTTAAAACTGAGCTCTTATGAAATTATTTTTTATTTTGTTTCAATTTCATGAAAGTTCGTAATTTATTTAATTTTCGTTTCAAGAGAAAAGTCACATTTTCACAACGCTAGGAAACACTTGCTAACACCTCTTGTCAGAAACAGTCAAATCTACTTTTGATATCCACCACTGGACCAGTCTTATTATCACCCCATGATTGATAAACACTTGTGCGAATCATACAACACCATTAATATTTTCAGGCTTTTCACCCAGTTACCCACCACGACTTCTAAACTGAATGTCAATATTAAAAGCTGAAGAATAATATCTAATTGCATAACACAAAAATTTGCATTTTCAAAGTTCAAGTATATACAAATTTCTACAATCAAAATAGAGCATGTTCTGGGACGGTTCCAAATAGCAAAGAACTCTAATATATTACCATTGATGGCATCCCCAATTTGAGGCATGTAATTACTTGTAAGCTCACTATTGCACTGATTTTGCCTTTTGTACAGCTAGAAGGAATCAATTGAAACACTTTTGAAGCAACATACTACAATAAGTACAATGTTAAAAAGCACAAATACTTACTGAACATTAATTTTAATATAAAGAGCTAAACATTCCCCAGTACACATACATTACTGCTGACTTACTATTACATAGAAATTTTATTACAANTCTTACTGATGTTTGCAAACACATTTCTAGTACTTAAAAGTAAATTTTTTAATGTGTATGTAAAATTTTCACAATTCCCTCACTAACAAAACTTGAATATTCATATCTTAAGGTGCAAAGATGCGTAGGAAATTAAATACCCTCGACACATGACAGTTAAATGAACAAAATGTAATGGTGGGGGGGAAAACACAAGAATATCCACCAGCCATTGGCAATACATCCCATCCAGCGAACTCTGGGTAAATGTTACAAGTAAATACTGTTGCACAACTTCAAGAAAGAAACAAACCATAATGGAAACGAAACACTGGGGCTGTGCAAATATTCGGTATACTGAAAAGCAAACTAAAAATTACAACTTTCATCTTTATTTATGTAAGAAATTTGACTACGAAAAATTTCAATGAAATGAAATTTTCTTTTATTTCTATGAATATTTGGGTGTTTAATGAGTTCATTTAGTGCACCGGCAAAGAAATTTTTTCCCCTGTAAATCATTGTGCGTTTTAAACAAACTACATAAAACTGAAATTTAAATCTCGGCAGGAACCTCTGTGGAAACACTCCATGTACTAAATTTTTTGGTTTTGCTTTTGCAACAAATTTGCCATAGAATAACTTACTAAAATGTTATGAAATTTGTTTAACTTTTGTTAAAACTGAGCTCTTATGAAATTATTTTTTATTTTGTTTCAATTTCATGAAAGTTCGTAATTTATTTAATTTTCGTTTCAAGAGAAAAGTCACATTTTCACAACGCTAGGAAACACTTGCTAACACCTCTTGTCAGAAACAGTCAAATCTACTTTTGATATCCACCACTGGACCAGTCTTATTATCACCCCATGATTGATAAACACTTGTGCGAATCATACAACACCATTAATATTTTCAGGCTTTTCACCCAGTTACCCACCACGACTTCTAAACTGAATGTCAATATTAAAAGCTGAAGAATAATATCTAATTGCATAACACAAAAATTTGCATTTTCAAAGTTTAAGTATATACAAATTTCTACAATCAAAATAGAGCATGTTATGGGACGGTTACAAATAGCAAAGAACTCTAATATATTACCATTGATGGCATCCCCAATTTGAGGCATGTAATTACTTGTAAGCTCACTATTGCACTGATTTTGCCTTTTGTACAGCTAGAAGGAATCAATTGAAACACTTTTGAAGCAACATACTACAATAAGTACAAAGTTAAAAAGCACAAATACTTACTGAACATTAATTTAAATATAAAGAGCTAAACATTCCCCAGTACACATACATTACTGCTGACTTACTATTACATAGAAATTTTATTACAANAAATATAAAGAGCTAAACATTCCCCAGTACACATACATTACTGCTGACTTACTATTACATAGAAATTTTATTACAAAATACTTGAAGGGAATTTCAATTTTATACTTGATAATTAAAGTACCTTATAATAAACAGTTGTCAAATATCTTCTGGCAGGGATTTGAAAATACATCATTTATAATGGAAAGTACTTTGTAATGAAATTTTACTAAATGTACACACAGCTACATAAGAGAACATCAAATTGCCGCAATGTACACACCTGGAAGTACGGCGTCAGGAACGTATTGTCTACCACAAGAAGAATTTTCCTGCTTCGGGTGATTTCCGCCATAGCTTTGATGTCTATAACTTTCAACAAAGGATTTGTGGGACACTCTAGCCAAACCATCTTGGTGTTGGGACGCAACGCATTCTTAACATTTTCCACGTCCGTGGCATCGACAAACGTGGTTTCGACGTTCATCTTGCTGGTGACCTTGGTGAAGAGCCTGTTGGTGCCACCATAGACGTCGTCGCTGCTGATTATGTGGTCGCCGGAACCGAGGAGCTGCGTCACCGCCGTCGTGGCGCCCAGGCCAGACGAAAACGCCAGCGCATACTTCGCGCCGTCCAGCGACGCCAAGCACTCCTCCAGAACATTGCGCGATGGATTTCCACTTCGCCCGTACTCAAACTGTTGAAAAAAAAAAAAGTTTATACTTATTTTATAACTCCAAGTTTGAAACAGAATTAAGGTAGGGCAGATTTCCAAAGGAGCACTGCATTTGACCATTCCTGACAATTTTGGTAGTGAGTGTACTACTGTGTATAAAGTTTTGCACGTTTTACAGTCTGGTGTATGCTGTGTTGGTAGCACTGTTCTACCTGAAAAATAAAAATGTAGTGTTCCATATTTTTTTACGTGCAATGCACGTCACACTATATGAAAACCTTGATATCTGTTTCTCTCACTACTTTCTACAGATTGTTCTAGTCATCTCTTTGCCCGTGTGAATCCTTCCCACCACATCTGAATATAAGCATCACAGACATGATACACAATGTTTACATTCCATGTTCTGAGAATTGCATTCCTCAGGAGAGCTGCAACAAGTATGTAATAACTGCTGTGACTTAACTGTAAACAACTGTGAATCACATTGGTATGAATATAAACTGATGCTCGCTATAAATCAAATGCATAAATGCCATTTCTGTGTGTTCCACCTCTTTTGAGGCAACAGAATAAAATGTATGTTGGTAACGCAGTCAGCAGGTGGCTACAGAACACCGCTAATGAATGATCTTCATTTTTCTTAACATTACATTGCCAAATAATGGTTTATGTGGAGGAAAAAAAAAGTGGGTTTTNTCTTCATTTTTCTTAACATTACATTGCCAAATAATGGTTTATGTGGAGGAAAAAAAAAGTGGGTTTTTGACACAACAGACTATATTAAAGGTAAAGCATACTCGCAGATGACTGGAAAAAATATTTTTGGTAATTTTAACCAGAATGAAAAATCTTTTCCACGTTTGATGCTTTCAAGTGGTGTGATATATTGTTTTACGACAGAATGTCACAAAAATCAACTTGTCCATGGTGTAATTGTAAGTACATGTGTGTGTCAAACTGCCTACTGGGATGCTGAATACTACGCTGATAAGTGAATACTGTTCTATTATTAGCTGCATGCACTCCACGCCTTCCATCTACCAGGAATTTCTATTTTTGAGTTTAACATATTGTAGTACGGTATAGTTAACTTAATTTGAATTAGTCATTGAATTATGTTTGCAGAATATTTAAGTATTTCTCTTATTACTTTCCTTGCACCCAAGCTCACCTACAATTTGAATGTCTTAGAATGTGTGTGTGTTGCAGGTGGAAATTAAAACTTTTGCCCTTTTCTATAAAATTCAGTATGGAGGATTGGATGAGCAGTGAATTCAGAAGCCTACTACATAGCAGATTTAATTAAATCAAATGTATAACCACAAATATGTAACAATGTTGAGGTAATATAACAATTATATATTCACGTAAGTCTTCTCTGGATAGAAAAAAATTCAGTATAAAACAACCGTTTAGTTCGTACTGCTCATCTCCACGGTATATGTAGCATGACATATATATCCCAGCGTAAGTTGATCATGACATGTGCCCTCGAGGTACCTCCTCTCAGACACATGAGGGAGGGTTTTGAGAGCCCTGTGACCCTGGGGCCACAGGTAGTGCAACATGGTTAACCAGCACACGAGACTGACACTCGCAACTGGCCTATATGTTGAGGATACCCTGAGGGATCTCTTTGCACTGTCTAGTGCCTAAAGGTTTCCCTTGCTTGCGCAGGGGCGCATGCAAACACCCTACCGTCGTGGGTAGTCCGACCCTCACAGTCTCTGTGGCTAGCAGCAACGGCTCGACATCTGGCGACACTATGATGCCAAGAGGTACGTACTGCACATCTAAATGTTTTCCCGGAGTGTGAATACCAGGAGGGTTGTGGCAACAGTGTTAGGACGACATCACAACTAGAACTAAAGACGTCCATGTGCGTACGCATGCCCTCGCAGGCCACTGCCCTGGGTCCTTCCTTCTCAAAAAATATCCTAATTGCTTCCAGTCCAGATATCTTCGAAATTTACTATCTTCCCGCTCCTAATCGGCTATCTATTCCTCCCTTCCCAGCATCGGAGACTGAACCAGTTACAATTAAAGGTACACCTTACAGTGAAAATATTATCAAAATCCACCCAAAAGATTTTGCACAATGCAGAAACAAAATATTTTTTCTATTAAAATATACGAGTAAACCACTTTCTCAACTTTGTACAAGATATAAAAAGTTGCTCATGAAAATCCATGCAAATTTGTGTTCAGAGGATCTACAGCATGACAATTTTAAAGGAACACTTTGCTGATAAAATTTGATTGCCTCCATCAGTGGCTGATTACACCACCACCCTACGACAAACTATTTCCAGATATTGCATTTCTCTATTCAATCTANCACTACAGGCAACGTTTTTATGCAGACCTAAAGAATAAATTCACGGGACTATTCAGGCTTAGAATCAGCTTTCATACAATAAAAGACTGGCCGGGTTTTTTTTTTTTTTTTTTTTTTTTGTACTTCGTCGAACACGTCGAGGTCCACGACCAGGCGGTCAATCCTCCTGGTGCGGAAATCTGAGCAGTTTTGAGGGCAGTGCCAAGCGTTCACCATGTGCTGGAATCTGCTGGCAATAGAGAAAACTGGTGGCGTGGTGTCGGCACGGCGCTGCGTGCTGGCAGCTTGGGCTACGCACCGTGCGCTGATTGGCTGGTCGGGGACGGCATGAGCACGGTGAAGGGGAAGAGAAGCATAGCAGAGTTCTGACGGGCAGAGGAGAGAGAAGATGCCGCTGACATCAGATGGGGGATGCGCACGTGTATTAGGAGTCAAAAACGTAGTATTTTGAGCGAGAAGTGGCTTCCCACTGATGGTTTCAGAAACGAGGAGGGTGAAAAATGTAGGTTAGTTTCAGGTTTTCTGTTAGTGGTGTAGGTGCAGAAAGCAGTGTAATCTGAGTGTAGCACAAGCTACAGGCCTGTTGCTAACATGGCAGTGGCCGTTACTGGAAAACACCGGCTGTGATCATACGAGTAATTATTTTTCTCTTTCCTGTCTATTTTAAGAGAGCTTTCTCTTTCCTTACATTTTGGGAGCAAAGTGGAATAAATTAATTTGATCTTGGTCTAGCCCCTCGCCCCTGGGGGACAGGTATTTTCTTATCGTGAGGATATCATTTTGTAAAGCTCGTGGGCATGCTAAGTGGAACCATTATGGGCAAAGCAAGACGCAGCCCATTTAACTGGTTTTCTTCCTGTTTTTTTTTCTTGTGGCAGGTATTTCAGTTAAGAGTATATTTTTACTGTGATTGTTTTTTTTCTTGGCAACTTACTAATCCAGTTATAACGCTACGTCGTCAAAAGTGGCGACTGGAAATTACAGCTCGGTTCGCTCAATCGATAGAAACATGAAACGTAAAAAAAAGGCGCCAAATAATTATAAAATAAATTCATGTCTCGGATTTCTTACTCTTTACTTTTATTTATCATTCAAATGAAACAGTTCACATACAATCTTCAGATATGCATAGTCCCAAACAGTTAGTTTCACCAGACAAACAAACAAAGAGCAGCGGCACAGTAGTTTATTTATTATTAAAGTCATTCAAAGCTTGCATCGCAAGAAGAAATTACACATGCAGGTGGGACATCAGTTCCCTCCTGGCGACCTCCCACACCGGCGGAGAAATAATTGAGCAGGGTAAAGTTAGCCGGTGTAGGGGTTCTTTGCCACCTCGACATGTCTTCTGCCGAGTGCTGGTTATCTACTGTAATTCTTTGCTTTTGGTGGCGGGCGGTAGGCACAAAGGGTACAAGTCGCCTCGTGCCTACCCCCTTTCCTCGCCCCAGGGTGCCAAAAATGTGACCAAATAATTGCATGGTGTGGGTTAGAATCCCTTAGATAACCTACGCGACCCCCGTCGCAACTCCTCCCCACGCCCTGTCAAACTGCGTCATAGTAAAATATAATCAAATTTCTAGAACAAAAACTGTCTACTGATGTTGGAAAGCTTCTATCTACAAATGCTGACGCGAACAAAAACTAAGATTTCTGAAAAGGCAAACGTATGACCAATAAACATTCTACCACGGCAATAACACTGAATCCTGACAAAATATTACTAAGCCTCGCAAACAAAAGAAAATGAACCAACTATCCCAATAATTATTATAACTGTGTCATTACACAGCTGTTTATCAATAGAAGCAGGCTCGCTAAGGGTAGTTTATGGGTGACAACTGTTGTTTTATGAAAGAAGAGTAATCTTAATTCCAGAGCTAGGGATGTTCCTTCAGGGCGCTTCGTTTTTGTTTATCTTGCTGTTTTTCTAGCNTGTTTTCTGAAAGAAGAGTAATCTTAATTCCAGAGCTAGGGATGTTCCTTCAGGGCGCTTCGTTTTTGTTTATCTTGCTGTCTACAGTAGTGTTGTCTACAGCAAGCAAGTTGTCTACAGTAGGGAAGGTTGTTAACACTGGACCGTGTCTATTGTTCTCTTTCTTTGGTGTGTTGTGAGCCAGGAAGGTTCACTCTCCCCACGTCACCCCTCAACTACCCCCATCTCGTTTCTTCGAAGTCGTTGCCACGAACCCCGCGGTGGGTTCGTGACAATATCAGCTCCTAAAAATATACACCAGACCAGAAATTAACAAAACTTTGATCAAATATTGGTACATGAAGAGTGACTCATGTTAAGCATCAAACAGAATATGAGAACTATTTGCACAAAAAAGTGACACACTGGGTTGTTAACTACAGTAAATTTGCTGGTTTCATTAACTTCAAGCATGTGCACCAAACAGAATTGTAATGTGGTACCACCACCATAATACAAAACAACACATTTCTGAAGTTCCATTCAGGTGTTGCACAACACCACTGCACTGACTGTACATGCAAGTAGGTACACTTGGAATAGCAAAAATAATTGGTATATTAGTTACCTTCCTCCCAAACACTTGGGGAGGATGGGGGAAGAGAGAGGGAAGAGTTTGGACACAAAAATTTCTAAGAATACGTTCATGTATACCATATCAAGTAATATTTTTGTTTGTGGAATTCCAAGTTTGCACCAAGCTCACCTCTTCCAAACAGATATTGTAGCATATAAAAAAAGAAATGGAGTGAAGCCTTGTGTAGGCACAACAAACATCTTCAGAGTTCTGTTCTAGATAATGTACTTACTAATATTCTTACTGTTATAATCTTTCCTAGCAAATCAGCGTGGCTAGCAGCATCCATTTAACAAATTCGCTGACTTTTCAGGTATCGTCCCTGGCGGACATGGCAAAATTTAGAAACTTCTTTATGGTATAGCTTAGTGATGGCCCCATACTGAAAAAACCTGATACCGATGAAGGTTCCGATATTTAGGATTTTACCGATCAGATACCTGTAAACCGATATTTCCATTTATCATACTGTAAGCAGACATTTGTCACTAAAGTGTATGAGAGAAAACTGCTGCCTGAAAAAGTTTTGTTTGCAATAAGCTAAATAGACTTACTGTTAAGTGAGATTTACTTATGCCCAGTACATCAAAGCAGCAAAAAAAATAATTTAACATTATACAAAATTATAGCTCACTACAACATATTACAAAACTAACTTAAGGTTGCAAGAAGGTCACTAGTCTACAAAAAAATATGTAAAGGACAGGAATGAAAACTAAGCTAACAAGCCACAATCATTTTGTTTACTTTGAGAAACGTACGTCGAACATAAGACTGCTTTACCAAAAATAAAAATGTAATCCATGAAGTGAAAAATAATGATGGGCATGTACATTCTAATTTGTTTTTATCGTAAGGAATTTTTTGTTAATGTTTTTAAGAACTTTTTTTTTTTTATTGCATATTGACATTTCAAATTAATGATGTTCTTTTTAGTCGTATTGCTGCAGCCTGATGTTAAGAGTTGGGAAAATTAAGTGTGCAGCAGAGGAGAGAAAGTACTTGAGGTTAGAATGGCCATTACCGATGTGCCGATATTTTATCGGCACATCTGTAATCCGGTGATCTCAGATAATGGTAAATGTACTGATATCCAATACCGGATATCGGGCCATCACTAGTATGGCCTCAAATGCTGCTACTACATTTGTGCCAATAAAATAACACCCAAACCATTTAAATCTTATACAAAGGCAGAACAAACCAAAAAGAACCGTACGATTCACGAGATGACATGTAGCAGAGCAGAAGTGTTAGAATCCTTTGTATAGTCTCCTATTAACACATTCCTAACTATATGATATAACTTCTAGACTCNTCCTATTAACACATTCCTAACTATATGATATAACTCCTAGACTCATAAATTACCCTGATATTTCCCCTACTTTTCCTGGTTTCCTCTAATGTCCTTAATGCTAGCCAACCAAAAAATTTAGCCATTTTTAAGTTGTATGTTAAAATTCAAAATTACAACCTTTCATAAATCCCAGGAAAATGGTTCGCAGTTTGAAGGAGTGTTTGGATTTGGGTGAACACACTTCCATCCCTGCCCCCTATAAGCCCTACACAAAATTGCATTACAATTTCACTTAGCAAAATTACACATTATATTTGTTAAATAAAATAGTTCCAGTGAATTTAATATTACACTCTCAGCACTTGTAAAATTTGACTTATTTTGATTGACTGACCACCAAGAAGCCAAAAATTGAGTCCTTATTAATTGTTTTTAGAGCGGAAATAACATGCTGTAATAAAATATTAGTTTAATTTTAATATTTTGAAATCTTTGGAGAAAAATTACACCCTAGATGAGCATATCTCCTCCCTCCTTCCCGCCAAGAAATAACTTAATTACAGCATGTTTAGCAGCTTTTAGTGAACTTGAGCTGCCTTTTCACCTTGCTTAATAAGTATAGTAGATTTTAGGTGCCTTTTCAGTGTGCCTTCATTGGAAATTAATACCAGCAAACCACTTCCCGTAACCCTTGCCAGTAACTGGTTTGAAGCACAGCAAATAAATTATGTCGTACCAGTGGCAAGAAAATATGATTTTAGAGAAATAATTGTCTACCAACTTACATAAGAGACGTTAGGAGATTAGAATTGTGTGTTTCATAAATAATGCAATTTGAAACAGTTACAGGTTTAGAATGTTTGAAAAACATGTGGCCTAAAATAATTGTCTTTTCAACTGGTTTTTTTTTCTGTAAGAATAACATTATATTTTACAGAAATACGAGCGTAAGGTTAATGCCACTAAAAATGTATTATGTGCATCTGTATGAAAAGCTACACAATTATTTTATTGTTTCCGTAAAATTTTAAAAATGTTACTATTATTTCAGT
Source organism: Clitarchus hookeri (assembly GCA_002778355.1). Classification (NCBI taxonomy): domain Eukaryota; kingdom Metazoa; phylum Arthropoda; class Insecta; order Phasmatodea; family Phasmatidae; genus Clitarchus; species Clitarchus hookeri. Next base: position 227,219 of record NQII01005111.1, on the reverse strand, counting down.
ATGAGCAAAACTTCACAATGTTCCATCAAAACAACATGCAATTTAAAGTGACAATTTCCTCTTAAGAAGTATCGAAACCAATGCAGTACATGATGGATATTGACCCCCCCTCCCCAGCCACCGATACCTCTTCCTTAAAACAAAATAAGCAGAGCCGCAGCTATACCCTGCACTAGTACTGAACTCAAGATGGAGAGCATCACTCTGTCAGTACCTGCCATGAAACCAAACAAGAGTTAAAAAGGTGAGGAAAATGTATGGATTGGATTCATAGCATTCTTTTACAAATATTTTTCTTCATTGACGAAAGATCTGTGGCAGAAAGATACGTGACCATGCTAATTTTTTTAAACAAAGATAATATTTTTGTTTAGACTACTCCATAAGTAGTTATATCTGCAGTTCTCACCATTAGTTTTATCATTTAAAATATTGTTTCATGTGTGAATGCCTCAATTTTTTTTTAGCAAACTGTACACAAAGAGCTTGAAGTGCCGCCTCTTCATTCACGTCCCAGTTTTTATGCTATTTATTACGGTAATGTGTGCTCGTGTCCGCAGTTTTGAGGCGCTCCTGGACTGTAAATATCTATTTTCTTTGCTTCTATAAGATGAAGGAAAATTCCCCCTCTTGCTGTCTCGTGCAAATTTTCCAGCTTCAGATTCTTTTTATTTACGAAAACTTTTAGCAGCGCCTTTGTGACTACCCAAGCAAGGGATATTGGTTTCTTAATATCAAAGTCAGAAAAGAGCTTTTAAAAAAATAATATATTTGTGTATAATGTTTTATTTGTAGTACTGCACAAAGTTTTTGGCTCGCCTGTTGTCCTTCACAAATGGGGAAAAAAAAAATCTGGATATGAACTTTTAATTAATCTATTCGTAGAGAGCCATGTCAAAGAAAGTTAGTCTGTTACTCCTTTGATCAGTTGAGGCCAGTGTTTTCATTACTATGTGGTGCAACAAAGTGTCGTCTCTGAACTACGCAACTCTGGAGTTCAACTTGACAGCAGGCCTGCAAGCTCGCGTGAGTTAACATTGGCGACCTTCATTGAGGAGAGGTTACCGAGTGGTCTCTATTTTTAGATATTTCCCTCTTCAGAGTTGGACAGGAGTGGCACAGAGAATCTCTACGTTTAGTGACCAAAATAAATGCAATAAAGAGTTTTTGACCTATTTCCTTCAATTTTTTAACCAAATGTTTTTTTACAGTTCCTCAAAATAAGGTTTTTACTTGAAGGGAATCATTATTACTGGGGTTGTTTTGTCTACATTTGACTATGATATGTTTCTAAAGGGATGCAACTTAGAATGAGAAACAGGGAAATAAATCATATGTGCTTGAGGACAACACCAACGAGAGGACTGAGGAGTGAACTTCATTTCAGTTGTGAGTACGAGACCCAAGACATAACTGTAACTGCAATCATTTTATTACACAGCTATTAGTTCAGCACTTATCTATGCTAGTATTCTTACAGCCGTTTTTTGTGTTTAATTGCAATGCTTCATGTAGTTAGTTTTNGATTAAAAAATCCCTGCTTTAAAAGCAATTGCATTTTAAGTGATGTAAAAAAATAATTTCCGAACTTCCTTAATTTATACCAGTGCCCAAAAAATTCAATCCTTCAGTTACACTGTTCAGTTTCAATGGTGATTTATCACCAATCAATAGAAGGGATTGATGTTTTTGGTGGACAGCGAGGTCATTAGAGACTGAGCAAGTTACTCAGACGCGCAGGAACAGTCATGGCATGCAGTAAGCGACCATCTCGGCATTGGTCTGAGTTAACATGGAAAACCAAGATCTGGATTGGGATTTGAAGCCAGGTCCTCCCGAATGAGAGTCCAATGGCTGACCACCACACCACCTCACTCTGTGCATCACTAATTCTCTTGGACTGCCCGTCGACCTTACAACAACACTCCTGGACAAGAACTGGAGCAGCAAATGTGGTTAGCTCGGTGTACGATATCAACTCATTCAATATTCCTTTATCACATACGCTGACAAGAAAATCTAACCCAAAATTACATTTACATAAATATTAAGTGCCACTTAATACAAATGCAAATTTTTTTCCACAATGTTAAGCTTATTTTTAGTAAGAACAATTGTTTACCAGTGTTATCAGAGTCACTGAGAAATGATACGTAACTGCATGTTTTTCTCTCTTTTTGTGATACAAGCTATCTGTAAATTGATAAAAGCTATTAAAATGACCTTGAAATCACCACCTAAACCAAATTATTTTTCATATAATGCTCTTATCTTAAAACCATTACAAAGACTTCATAGAACTATTGTTTGCAAACATAGGTTTTAATCATATTCATGGCAACAATTTAAAAAAAGCCATCACAATGTTTATATCAAAGGTCACTAGAGAGTAAAGATTAGTGTTCTCTGCGCATGTTTCAACTACTCTGCAAGATAGCGTACATTATGTTGTAGCTTTGCAAAATGCAATCAGTGAATAATGTGCACTGTGAGCATATGAATGAGCTTATTTATATGCATGAAACTCCTATTATGTAATGTTGCAGACAATCCTTCCTACAGGTTGAGTACAACCAATCCAAACAGAACTGCTCATTTGAACTTAAATTACATGCTTATAATACATAATGCTTATATAATACATTCTTAAAAACCTGCAGTAAAACTATCAAAAACTCAACACCAATTTTGCACCAAATTCCATACTGTATTATAACAAGAAACATCAATGTAAACATTAACACTTGCACATGCAATCTTGCCAACTTACCTAAACATTAATACCTAATTCCATTGAAACATCCTTAAACAAAAAAAAAGTGGCACGTGTACTTATCTACGCACGTTAGAAGTTATACTTCTTTGGCGTGACTAAAATAAAATTTTTGCGCATAACCTCAGATATTTGACAACCCTATCAAAATTTTACAATACAATTTTTGTCACTAACAAATTTTTCACGGCACAGGCGATGTGCGCATAACCTCAAATACTTGTGTACCTTGCGTTTGTACATAGCTAGACGATACGTGCATGCGCGTTGGGTCATAACCCTATCACGTTCACTGTCAAACTTCGTTACACTGTGCGCGTGCAACTTCCGTCGCACACTAAACTTTTACCCTCAACGCGCCAAAAGAAGTAAAACTTCAAAAAATAAAAATTTAAATCTTGTAAAAAGAAGAGAGGTTTTTCTAAAAGATTAGCTTATGTTAAATTTTAACACTTACCTCAATTGGTACAGAATAGTCTCTCATCAAAAACCAGACCCCCACACCCCGCCAAACATAATGCCCTCTACTTGTGTTTTAGTATTTCTCTAAAGGTACAAGTGGAGAGGAAAAACTAAAGTGGATTAGGAGTTGGGATAGAGCATTCAAATTTAATTTAAAGTCTATTCCTACTGGAACATGCTTCACAGACTGCTGAGAGCAGCGCCATGACCTGCAAGATCTTGCAGAGTGCTTCCCAGGAATGATCATTTCTTTGTTTTTAAGAGTAGAGATGACTATTCACTAAAAAACTGATACTGATTTGTACGAGAGACTGCAACACGTGAATGACTACATACACTATTTCTTACACAATCTTTTTAATTAACTTACCACACCACCAATGTAACTTACAAAATAATAGGAGAAACTAAAACATTAAAAACTTCTCTGAAATTAACGACACTTCCTAGCTTTCCTGGCAAGCTGCTACCCTGACATCGATCCTCCCGCATGTTACACTATCATCCTTTAACTATTCAATAAAAATAAATTTTCTGCATTTAAGCTTAATCCCATCATTTTTCTATGATCCTGAAAACCTTTCACAATTTCTTAATCTTAACTTTATTAGTATTGTGTTTTTTCTCAATCATATCAAATGATACTAATGAAGCCGAGTAATAATGAGACACAAAGTACAACTTACATCAGCCTGAACGACCTGAACTTATATTTCTTAATGCGTTTTCTATGACTGCTGGTATGAAAGATGCTACATTGAAAACAAACAACTGAGATACAAACAACACAGTCGAATTAGACAACGTAATTTTAAAAGATGGAAACAAAGCTGTATGCAGTATTAAATGCTCGACAGTTTGTGCTGATGGCATTTCCATTCATGTATTTATATCTACGGTATGCTAAATGTCCTCCATTTAAGATATTTCAACTTGGAACATAACTAACGAAAGACTTGCTACCAATGAAAATTTTTTTGCACTTCTCCGACCTTTAGACTTTAGCAGAACATTCAATAACGTGGACTATGAGACCTTGCTAGCTAAACTCAAACTCAGTAAATTATGTTGGTCGGATTACGTCATACCTGTCCAAGTGTCAAAGCGTTGTCACTGGCAATGTGCAATGTGACCAACACATCAGAACCATAGTGCACAGGGTTCAGAGCTTCGTCCTGTTGTTTTCTCTTTGGATATTAATAACGTACCAAAATCATAAAAAAAGTACAGAATATTATTTATATACTGATTGTCTGCAATTATATTCTTGATTTTCTCAACCGGATCTGTGATCTTCCCTTTTTTTCACTACTTTGATGTAGTTTATAGTGATCTTACTGTTGAACTAGCAAACAGACTGCAGAAAACGCCACATTTATGTTTCAGTTTCATATCTCGCCTAAAAATCACAAGATAAAGTCTCTCCTTGCTACTATGAGTTAACACAGTTAAGATGGAGGGGAAGGGGGGGGTCATAATATGGCAACCCAAACTTTATTTACGATAGGATATTACTCCTAAAAAACAGCATTTTCAGAGATTTTGGTATTTTACCAACTAAACAGCATCCAATATTTTTTTGTTTAACTTCACCTAGTTTCTANACATTTTCAGAGATTTTGGTATTTTACCAACTAAACAGCATCCAATATTTTTTTGTTTAACTTCACCTAGTTTCTAAAGCATTTATGATATCCGTCTCACTTATCGAGGGATCACATCCATAGTTTGTATCATACACTTTGTTTAGTTTTTCATTTTGTATGTATTCACAAAACTACAAAAATATTAAAAATTGTTTCATTTGCTGGTACAACAGTAGAAACGTCTGCAAATGTTACATCATTGTTCCAGATAAGCTTTTATAACTAAGGATGCTATAGGTAGTCTTGTAACACTTCAGGAGAAAAATGCTAAGTTTACGCACTGATCGCCTAATAAATTACAATTAACATTTAAAGCCATTCAGAAGGTTCTCTTTTTTAAGAGTTAAGTGTTCATTAAAATTACTCAACATTATATTTTCATTGTTCAATGAAGCTCTGAAATATTGTTTGCCATTTTATGCAGGATCTTATGATTTGTTAGCTATTTACACAACTCTTTAGTAGAAAGAAAACTGTTTAAACGTTGAAATGTAATTGTGACAAAAATATACAAAAGCCGCTCAAATGTACAAATAATGGTATGGAGTTTGTAGAAACCTCTATGTTTATTCAGGGAAAGATCTGTAAGAATGTAAAGCAATGAAAATCATAATATAAAAGAGGCAATGAACTAAATTTTCAATACACAACTTTGATTACAAACACCTGCAAGGCACAGACCTTTAGCTCTCAGGTATTTAGATTTGGTAAAAATTTGTTTTACAGAAAAATTAATATTACAATATATAAAACAAATTGTTTTTCGTCTAAATATATAACAGTTTAAGATAAGTAGAGACATTCCAAAGATATTTTGTGGAAGCAAAAATTAAATGTAAAATGTTTACTCCTCTGAATTGATGATTACTGTGCACCTAGTCGTGAACTGCAGTACACAAAAAAGTGTTACATAAATAAGTAGGTCATATTTAAATTAATCTGTTACAGTAATAATTCCTTAATGAAATTCATTTTTCAGCAGACACTTCAAGAATATATATGATGATTCACTAGGATTATTAATTTAGGGAACACATTTATAGCAATTCGCTGTCAACTGTCAGTCTTCGGATGCTTTACGGAGTTTAGTGGAAAACTGACAACACTGTAGTAACATCGACAGCGCATGTACAAAACCCGTGCCGGAGACAATACATTTCCCTTCTTCTAGTTGAGAACAGTTGGAATTGTATCATCACACGAGACGTTACACTTCCAGTTAAACTTTAAGGGTCTAAAATCCGGATATGCAACATCTCCAGTGTTAGTTTAAACTCAGACCGAAGACGATAAATTTCCGATAATGATACAATTCCACTTGAATTGTCAAGAGCAGTTGGAATTGTGTCATAACCGGGGATAATATATTTCCAAGATGGCGCATTCCAGCGCTCCATTTAGGNTCAAGAGCAGTTGGAATTGTGTCATAACCGGGGATAATATATTTCCAAGATGGCGCATTCCAGCGCTCCATTTAGGAGAGTTGGCAATGAAAAGAGTCCGTGGCGGCTCGCAATGGAAGTGTGACACAGCTTCGCTAAAATTTTATATTTAGTATTTATTTTCTTTGTTTTTTTAAATCTGTCTAATCCAATATTTAATACCATTTTTCCATAAGTACGAAAACAAAAAAATTGGTTGTTATGCGATTCTTTGATTGAGGTACTGAACACCAACAGAATACACAGCAACAGCACTGCTGATGCGCTAGCTGTCTCGCCTCAGAAACGCAGGTCAGGAAATCAAGAACATTGCGACATAGACGGTTGTCGACGGGATGGCGTCTGGAAACTGCACGTGTTTTCTTGTCTGCAGACACATGCTCATCGTTACTTCGCGTCAATACCCTAATGCTACCAAAGTTTTTTTGAGTCTGGCTAAAGAAGTAAAGTCTACCCAGTAATGCGCCCACATCCAGAGTTACCAACTTGGTGATTTTCTCACTAGATCTTGCGACTTCAGGAGATTGTCTGGTGGCCAAATTTTATTTTTGTGACAAGCCAACAAGTTAGCAATTTCTGTAAAAATCTGGTGATTTGAAGGAAAATTAAAGATTTTTTTTAATTGCAAAAGAAATTGTTATTCTGATTCCTGTTAAGCTGACCAACCTCAGACATATTTCTCGTACACTGTCCTAAAGTGTTGCAGCAACTTAAAAAATTCAGAGACCTCTTCCCTGGTCGATAAACCACCACGGCAGGACCAAGAGTCCTACAATTATCTAACAACTACGTAGCCAAATTTCTTACCATACCAAGAGCAAAGAAAAATACCTTGAAAACTACCAAACTTAACACAGATGATAAGCTATCACCTCCAAAACGCAAATTAAACTGCAATGCTACACAGTGTGGTACTTGTATGCACATTCCAGAAATATCCTGTAAACATAATTAAACACACAAAATTTCTCTATGTTTTTTGGAGAACAGCCCTAATTGAGAAACACAACAATAAATTAATTATTTAAGATCTAGCTAAACTAACATGGGACATTCTAAAAGATTCAATACAAATAATTCTTAGAGAATAAAATAGAAAAAAAATCAGTGTTGCTGTGACTAGGGCACGATTGTGGGTTTCACACGAATGTGTGTGCATTAACAGGTGCGTAATATTTTATTTTGGGCAATTATGGGGATTAAATTAACCCAATCAGTCACAGTGTCTAAGACCGTGGACACGTCGCACATAAATAATATTTATGACCGGAACTGCACACAACAAGGCATCCTTGTGGGTCATCTATTAGTGGAATTTCCTCCACTTCTCTGAGGTTAATTAATGGAGCACATCGCTCATGGGTTGCACGTGCTGAACACACAGGTACAGCGGATACCAAAACATTGCGTGATTGCAAATATTACGCTTTTATAGCTTAAATAAACATATCAAGAAGAGATTTTGTTTGGCACAAAAAATCTACGCACTAGCACATTGGAGATATACGGCTGTGAAACTTTCACCCGCACCCACAATTGCAGCTAGTAGTTGCAGGAGCCTTATCTTGCCTTGCGCACGCACAGCACCATCTCAAAGTGATGCATGTCTTTTACTCAATCTTATACCCAATTGAACAACACCATATTTATTTCAATGGAAAACTTTAATTTTTGTTCCGTTAAGAAATAATTTGGTTGCCAAAAGTTGTCACAAAATGAAAAATTCTCAATTTCAATGAATATTTAAGTGTTTAATGGATGTTCATTTAAGTTAGTACTTCAGCAAAGAAAACTTTAGTCTAACTCATCTTGTTTGCTTGGAACTTTATATATCCGTGATAAATATTCCATATCTTACATATTATTGGTTTGGTTTTGTAACAAATTTGTCAATGATTAGGTTGCTAAGATAGTTAAAAAATTCATTAAAATTTCAAGACTGAGCTCATATGAAATAATTTTTCAGTATGATTTCAGTTTCACTTAAGTTCATAGCATTTTTTTTTTTTGTTTTAATTTGGTGACAGAATTAAGTCACATTCACACTGCACTACTCTACCAGATAGTAATTCTTTTTGCAAATATCCAGTGTCCCTGCTGTGACACCAGACAGTGAAAGTTCAGATTCACAGTGAAAAGTGTACAATATATGTAAGTAAGTATATCTGAGTAAAGATAGTAAGTAAATATAAGTAAGTATATCTGAGTAAATATAGTAAGTAAATATAAGTAAGTATATCTGNATATATGTAAGTAAGTATATCTGAGTAAAGATAGTAAGTAAATATAAGTAAGTATATCTGAGTAAATATAGTAAGTATATCTGAGTAAATATAGTAAGTAAATATAAGTAAGTATATCTGAGTACTAGTAGCGGAATATGCACGTAACGTGGTGCATCGCAAGCAATACCTTTGGTTCCGAGCCGTCCTGCTTGAACGTAGTGGAGAGAGAGATCGGCGGCACGACACAGCGGGACGTCCACTGGTCCGGGTTCTGCCCCACGTGTATCGCTCGTGTGGCGAACCCCGGCTCCTGAATGCGGTACCCATCCCCAGGCTGTGCCATTATTCCTGCGACAGACAACATAACCTGCACATCAACACTTTGGTTCAGGCTCAATCACCCAGCAAGAGTTTCATAGGAAAACTTGATTCCAGTGACACTAAAGCTTGTTTGGTAATTATGAATAATCAGGACTTTATGTTAGCACTTTTGATGCAGTTTCTTGCTAAATAAGTTTGAGTGTTCCTTACTGAGCTAGACCTTCACATAACACAAAAATCTGTACATTGTACATTGTATTGCTACACTAAAAATAGTTGTTCTTAAGAAACACAAAAAATTACCTAATCAGATCCAAAGTGACCTAGGAGAACCGTACCCTACAAATTAAATACTATTAAACTTCTTTCCAACTACATGCGGTCTTTGTTGCATCTAGCACCTGGTGTTCAGAAGTTGGTATTAAGTTATTGCAACACCAGCTTCGTAAATACGTTTTCAGCTCCAAGCTTTAGCAGCAAACACATTACAGTAGGACCCAGCAGCGAGAATGTTATATATTTGACATTGCAAAGTTCACCTAGCTGAAATTCTGTGGTTTTGCTGTATTAAATCTCTGAGGTTTTAAGAGACAGGATTTTTTTTAACAGATTTCTTACAAAACAAATTTTGTCTTTAAAAAAAAATAATTTACCCCTCCCCCACATGCCCTTTTTTAACCTTGAAACTGGAAACTTTGGGGGGAAATTGGTGATTTTTGAGGGTTATCTTGTGAAGGGGATGAAGAAACTACCTGTATGTATTCCCTTAATAGTACTCCTGTTATGCATAAAAAATTATATTATTACCAACCCTTCAGGAATTTTTGGCGACCCAAATACCTTATTTTATAAGGTCATATTCAGTCATAAAAGGCTTGGGTTAGGCTTGATGTTAGGTAAAATTTTCTCTGAGCATAATGAAACATTTTGCCTTTTTAAGCCTGTTAACGAGCTATGGTGGAGCTTTGTAGCAGCAAAAGGTATAAAGTTAAGACTTATTAAAAACTACACTGAAATGTCAAGTTTTTCTTCGTGACAGAGAATTATATTGCCTATATCTTAGGCATTTTTTTTAAATATACAAATATTGTTTTTGTGTTCTGGAAGGATGAGATATATTCCACTAAAAAATTTCAAGGATATTAAAAATGGTGATGCAAAAGGCTTGTACCGATTTTAAATGGAATGACAATGACCCTTGGTTGTTCCCTAAATAGGACTTTTATTACAAGCATTTTATTTATACAAAAGTGTATTCTGTTTTTTTATTCAGTGTTCCTAATTTCTATATTTTTTTTAAATAAAAATTTCAGGAAATGTTTTTACACAGTTGCTCTATATTTGTGCGTTATGTTTTACTGTACATTTTACGCTGCATTATGTTACTTGACCACTTAAAAAACCTTATATTCAATGACAATTTATTTGTAATAATAAACAATTTACTAATGACAGTGTTATTGATGTGACACTGCGTCACTACCAGACTACTGGGCCCACGCAAGCAGACGCTCTAGTAATCCTGAAGAACTGTCACTTTCCATGGAGCAGGTCACAGAGGTCCAAAACTTATATATTTGGCTTTTGCAAAGCTTGCAGTGTTGCCAAAACTCCAGCACATTGTAATTCAGTCTATGGATTATGTTTAACAAATTGATACTTTTTACTGGTTGTCAAGACGTGCCATGGACATAGAAGCAGTGAGGGTTGCAGAGGTCCAAACTCTCACTGGAATATGACCTAATTATATTTAAAGGGCGAGTTTCTTGTTTACTGTAACTTTTGTATCATCCTCGTAAAATAACATAATTCACTTCATTTTAATTACTTCTATTTCAATATAAAACGTGTTTTAAGACAGGCATTCCGGATGAGGTCAGAATCGCAAGGCAATGCAGACTACAAATATTACACTACTGCGGAAAGTTAACGCATCTTACAGCACGTCAACAATGACAAGAACAGGTGGTCATCAAATGACGCAATTAAGTAAATTAAAAACACGTATCTTAAATTTGATCTTGCCAGTCTAATAAGATATCTGTTTATATCTTTAAAACTTTTACAGTCAGTGAAATAAGTCTGTCATTTTTAATCAAAGTTGTTAGGTAACTAGGCCTACCACTTTTTAAATTTTGAAAACAAAGTTATAAAATATCACTTAATAATTGTGATTCAGTGCTCTAAATAGTTAATAATGAAAGGATTAATGGCAATAATTTATTTATTACTCCCCAGCACTGATTGTTAAGTGTAATAAAAGTACTAGCAGTATAAAATATCTTTAGGATTCAGTCAAATTATATTCCCTTTCCTATACATTCTTTAAAAATAAACTTGAAATAACAGCTTAGCCAGCAAGGTCTCCATCGCTTGCTTACTGGGTTGCACAGTGGGCGGGTGGGTGCGGGGGAGAGTTTATGATAACGTTTCTCTTTTAAAAAGGGTTGGGTCCCTACTGGAAAAAATATGCTTTCAATGCCCTTGTTTTTTGCATTCTGTACTGACAAACTTACTAAAAAAAAAAAAATAGTGCAGCCATTTAAATTCCTTTAAAGATTGGTTTAAATGCAGATGTTGGGGAGCACAAGCCAAGGTGCATGTATACACGTAGTTTTACAGATTTCACCTTGCGAAGTGTTGTGTCTAAATATTGTGCTGAGGTTGCAGTGTGTGTCTGCAATTCAGAATAAAATAGGAGTGTGAGCAGGTCATTCTCTCGCTGCGACCTCGGCTATGTTTGGCCTCCTCTTCAAGTACGCAGTAGGACAGTGTTGGGATTGGCCAGGGACAGTTATTGGCTGTCGTGATGCCCTGCAGCTACGCCTACCGGTCGTAACTAACATAATAAAATAAGGTGGTGTGTAATGCTCAGAATAATTTCTGGCCAAGCACTAGTTTAGATAAACTCTGTGTGTTGCCTTTACTCGTAAACTGACCAACGCTGGTTTATAGGCTGGTCACGATGAACTTAACACTTTTGAGGCCCTGGTTACATTTTCCTTTCAGCCATATTTGATTCTTTAACAACCTTTTTAAATGAATATTGCCATGCAAGTAATAAATACAGTATGTATATTCCATAGTACTATGATATTAACGTCTAAAAACTAAAATAAAATATGTTTATTGACTATTATTCCAAATGAGAGGGCTTTCAAAAGTGCTCACTATCGTGAATAGCCCATACTTACACTGTACAAACACATGGCAATTTGCGTGAAATGTGCCATTTTCTCTGCATAACTGTCTACGTTCGTGCAGTTCTCAGTAACCTGCAAACTAGCTCCAAGAGTTATATTGTACAAACTCTGCTTCCCGGAGCATGAGCAAAGTAAGCGCGGAGGGCACACACATTTACAAGTTTCATACATTTTTACCTGCTCCGTGCATATCTGGTAATATTGTATAAAGCAGGTTAATCAGCCTGTTCTCTACACTCTACAAGCAGAGTCGCACAGATTTTGTGTGAATCCTCTTTTTTTTGGAGCCATCTGCACACACTTCTAACATTTTACGTGCTTTCCGGCATTTCTCGTATGTGGTAGTTTCATGTGACATGATGTTCCCCTATCTTCATCATCCACATTGTGATCTATTGTATGTACTGCGAATGTAACACCACACCTATGCAACTATTATCCAACATGATTAGTACAGTTTATTTATAATTACCATTTTCAAGATGATTTTCAGAGAAGTCACTATTCTTTATTTTGCTCAATGCTGTAATCTGTTTTCTTTTTTTAAGTGTATATAAAAAATATGTTCCCCCAATACTGTGTACAAATTATGTGTGATTATTGAACTATGGAGATAATTTCTGCCGCAAACAACTTGGACACAACACAAAACACATTTTCCACGCCATTGCAAAAATTGATTATGAACAGTTTAATGAGGATGAGGTGGGGGGGGGGGAGTCTGTAATTTCGGTAGATGTCAAGAACATGCATAATGTTGCAGCCTCTTCTATGAAGAAAGAGCCATATCATACCCTACGCTCACCCAGGCCAGGGACCACACCACAGAATGAAGGTGCTTTGTTCTGCAACAAAATGTGAGTATGAATTACCAATTTTATAATCTGAATTAATAATTCCGAGACTCAAATATAAAATACCAGAAAACCAACAGCTACACTAAATATATTTTTTTTTCATTTTGAGAATGCCTATTTAAAAACTTCCGTGCCTTCTGCAATTACATAAGGCATGAAAATATATTTATGTAGCGCCTTACGCCTCAATTTTTGCAGCTGCTTGCAACTGCAGTGAAAGTTAAAGAAGCCATTGTTGTGAACATTTTTTTAAGGAATTTCCTGTAGGTTTTGGACTACAATGCCTAAACCATTCAGAATTTTAGTCAATATCTAATTTTTATTCTTATAATAATTTTACTGTGTATACAATAATAGACAAAAATATGGTTTCTTTTGCTGTGAAAAAATTGCTGCTAATCAAATTATTACATATTTTCTACTATTATGTAAAGATGTCACTGATTTGATTTAGAGCCCTATCAAAATTACTTGGTTCACTTAACTCGCCAGTCTATTACTAGTACTTTTTTATTCTTAACTTACTCATTCGTAAATGAAATTACATCACCCGAATTTAATTCTCACACACTTCGCTCATAAATTTTATAAATTTTCACATTACAAGTATCTATCCTGTACATTTTTAGTTTATACTATCTAATATGCTTGACTGGCATGTTAATCAATGCATAATTATATCCGTGTTTCAATGTCAACGCTCCTGCGACACCAGCTCACGTGGTTGTCACCGAGCCAGACCTTCACATCACACAAAAAAAATATACCTGGTCCCGCCAGATTAAAAATAGCTGTTCTTTTCTCAGACACTCGCAAAAAAATTACGTAATCAGAACCAAAGTGACCTAGGATAACTTTAACCTAGGAATACAATACTAGGCAACATCTCCTCAACGAAACACAACCCTAGTTGCATCATCCTTTCATTCTCAATTTCGTCAACAAAAATAGATAAATGAAACACGTATAACGTGCAGCATACTTCATTTTAGCGTTTTGAGTACAAATGAAACGTTCCGTTCAATGCACGAGCGAGAAACCAACGCGACGATACTTTAGAAACATATGCCACGTCCGACTTACCTGAAGGAAGATATAATCAAGAAGCACGCGACACTCTACAGTTAATCACTAATCCACGTCGACAACGTTCCTTCGCAGCGCTCGCTCGGCGAAATGACTTGATGTGCAGCGTCCGCCGGCTCTTTGCTTATATCGCTGTCATAAGAAGACAACGTGCGCGCACAGCGGCGGAGTTGGCAACTATCTCCGCCGCCCGACAACACAACGTCGCGCTTGTGCAATTCGCAACTTGCGTGTTAACTAGCGCTACCTCATCGTGACGTGGCAGTTCTCTCCAGAGACAATCGCAACGTCACGCTGAAATGCATCACGTATTTTATCCTCGTCACTCTAATACAAACACCACAAATTTTACATCTTTCAAATAAAATGTGGTACCCTAATTCTTGAAATTCCTTGCTCAGGAAGTCATTAAACTTAATTCAACGCACACAAAGTTATAAATCGTTATACAGCAAGGTTTTAAAAACTTTTATTTAGGCACTACGTATAACAGTTTGCCTAGATATGTATGTAAACAAAAATGTTTTAAGCTTTGTGGGCCTAATAATAAATGTAAATAAACTTCTACAACAAAAATTACATGTTTACTGTCTGATTGACGAAGAAGACATCCTTAAGCCAGCGCTGTTATATAATATTGTTCTGCTGCAATGCGCTACGCTAACTATAGTTTCCCAGCTGCCACCAGCATTTAAAAATAATTGTCCTTTAAATATTTGGTTAAGCTTTTATAAAAAAAAACCTTAATACAACCCACTGTCTCTTCTAAGGTCGTGACAGAGATACACCAAATTTATTTTAGCTGGGAAATGTGAATGAAATAGGTGGTTTGCTTCTACTTTAAAATTCAGCCTTGGTATCCCTCTAGGGACGGTAGAGAAATGGACTCCCATTCCCATCAGTTGCAAATTTCTCTAATTTTGCACACATCTTCTGTAATTTTTAACTAGACATTTTAATTTTAATTTGTAGCAGGGACAAAAGTCGTTAGTATACGTGCGTCGTGGACATTCTCGCCCGACACTAAATACGGGAACCCTTGAATGCTGCAAGATTTAAAAAGTGTAGTTTTAGTTTTTTTAAAGACGGCGTTGTCTCCGCATCAAACCAGTTTGACCTTGACTCGTGGAGCTAAATTGTTCTCGAGAAGACAGTAGGAGAGGGGGAGAGAATGTTTTCCTCGTAGCATAAGCAGGTAAGCTACGACCCGATGACTGCGGTTGCACGTCCTTCGTGTTTTCCGTCGTAATCAGGAGAGTAAGTACAGTATGAGTATAAAAGAATACCCCAACTTTGAATGAATGTAATATCATAACTAAACAACCTACAGCCTTGGTTGACCATTCAAATGAACCGTGGAACTGTGAAGTTTGTTTAACATGCATTCATAAATGTTCAATGTTACCACCATGAGCAGCCCAAACTACATCTACGCGATAATCAAACTCGTTCCACACGCTTGTCAGCATGTCCGTTGTTACGGTTTGGATGGCGTCCGTAATTATCGTTTTGAGGTCGTCAATGTTAGCCGGCAGTGGTGGACGAAACACTTGATCCTTTATGTACCACCATAGAAAAAAATCGCACGGAGTAAGATCCGGGCTTCATGGGGGCCAGTGATGAAGAGCCTGGTCACCAGCTGCTCCTCGACCAATCCAGCGTTGCGGCAACGTCTCGCCCAGGTATCCGCGAACAGCTAGGTGCCAATGGGGTGGCGCACCATCCTGGAGGAACATATGAAGTCCCCCGCCGCCTCTTCTAACTGAGGAAACAACCACTCTGTAAGCATGTCCAAATAAGGGATTCCAGTAATAGTGGGCTCGTGAAAAAAGAATGGGCCGAAAATAGTGTCTTTGGATACAGCGTAAAACACGTTCACTTTGGGGGAAGCGCGCTCGTGTTCGGTGGATTCATGTGGAGGCTCCTGACCCCATATCCGCACGTTGTGCCGGTTCACCTTACCATTTATATGGAACGTCGCTTTATCGCTAAAAACCAACCTAGACATGAAGGCGTCGTCTACCTCGTTCTGGGCAAGAACGAAAACGCAGAAATCACGTCTCAGTTCTTTATCCCTTTCGGCAAGAGCCTGTACAAGCTGTAACCTGTATTTTTTATATAGCAATCGCATTTGCAACACTGTCCATACCGTCGATTGAGGGATTTTCATTTCCCGGCTAGCTTGTCGAGTTGATTTTCTCGTACTGCGAACGAACGCTTGGTTGAATCCGTTGCACATTCTCTTCCGACACACGCGGCAGCCCGGAACTTTTGCCTTTGCAAAGGCACCCTATGTCACGGAACTGACGAAACCAACGTACGATACTCCACATATTGGGAGGACGACGTCCGTATTTGCGACGGAATTCACGTTGAACAGTCGTAACCGATTCACATTTAGCAAACTGAATAACACAGAACGCCTTCTGTTGTTCCGTCGCCATCGTGATGCGGACTAAGGCCCGGCACACACGTTACGATATACCTGTCAGGTAAACCTGCACAGATAAACGGGAAAGGTATACCTGTGCGGACTAGAGCACACATACGCTACGGTAAACCGGAGGATTTTAACTCAGTCGAGACATGGCGAGCAAACAAGAAGACGACGCGATCGCTTTCGTCGGTTTGTTAGTGGCCATGAAGTGTAAAAAGAAGCGAAAACGCAAAGCCTGGTGTAAAGATTGGCTTACAAAGAGAAATGAATACACTCATACAAGATTACTAAAAGAGTTAAGTTCAGATCCTTCAGATTACCGTAATTATTTGCGGATGAATGAAGAAGTCTACCAAAAACTGTTGTCACTTGTAACTCCTCTAATACAAAAGAAAAATACAGTTATGAGAACTTATATTTCTCCCCGTGAAAGACTGACAGCTACTTTGAGGTTTCTTGCAACTGGTCGATCGTACGAATGTCTCAAGTATTATACTATAATATCACCCCAAGCTCTTGACAAAATAATTCCGGAGACATGTGAAGCCATCTACAAAGTGCTGAAAAAAGTGTTTCTTCAGGTATGTATAATAAATACACACAATTGTTTTTAAATTTTGTATTCTTAATAANGTGCTGAAAAAAGTGTTTCTTCAGGTATGTATAATAAATACACACAATTGTTTTTAAATTTTGTATTCTTAATAACTGTTTTCACAGTCCAAAGACAAAATTTTAAAATTTTAACTGAGGCATAATAATGAATAATAGATTAAATTAGAAAAANGTTTTCACAGTCCAAAGACAAAATTTTAAAATTTTAACTGAGGCATAATAATGAATAATAGATTAAATTAGAAAAAATTATTGAAAATTTGGTAGTGTTGTCAATAAAGAGCATATAAATAATTCAAAATACCTCAAAAATCAAATATTATTAAAGTTAGCTAAGTAGGTAGCCATTGAGTGTGGAAGTGGAAGTTATTCATTGGTTATAAATCCTACAGTCGCTGTTTGTTGTGTACATTGATCATATGAAGCAGCTGCGGAAGGACTTGGNCTTCATTGGTTATAAATCCTACAGTCGCTGTTTGTTGTGTACATTGATCATATGAAGCAGCTGCGGAAGGACTTGGTGAGCTCCTACTTGAGCTGACTGCTTAGATATTCGCAGCTCTACGAACTCGGCACGTAAAGCATTTCCATTTCAGATTCAAATAGGAGCTCATTGATTCTTTTTTCAACAATCAAACGCTGGCGTTTTTCCAATGACCTAATTCTCATTGCAATAGATTTTCCCNTTTTTTCAACAATCAAACGCTGGCGTTTTTCCAATGACCTAATTCTCATTGCAATAGATTTTCCCATTAGATCATAACTGTCATCTTGGGGCGGAGGCTTTTTAAAATGATCTCTCACTGATAGCAGGACATCATTGGTCAATTCCTCAGTTTTCCGTTTTGTTTTTGCCAAATTAGGTCGTGATATCGGGAGTACCGCACCTTCAACTGAATTCGGTCTTGCATGATTTGGAGGATTCTCGTTTTTTTCGGAGGGTTCCTCATTGCTGGGTGTTTGTGGGGCAGGATCCTCGATCCCCTCCTGAAAGAAGTATATTATTAGACCCTAAAAGTCATTTACCCTGGTTTTATTGTTTATGTCAGGAATACAATTTAAAATAAGACAAAAATAGAAGATAAAAATAAAACAAACCTTTTTTAAAAACTGTTAAACAAGTAGTGGTGCTGTACTTTATTTTATTTATAACCAAACTTTTTAAACAAGCATTGGTTTTGTGTTATTTTTAATGTCATTTTTATTTTACTTATAAAACCAAATGTATAAAGCCTGCTGTATTCATCATAGCTATACATCCACACTGTGAAACAATATTATTAATTTGCTTTTGTTTCAGTTTCCTGATTCCTCTGAGAAATGGAAAGTTATTGCTAAAACATTTGACGACCGATGGAATTTCCCACACTGTCTTGGTGCCATGGATGTTAAACATATAGACATAGTTCCCCCAGCGAATTCCGGATCTTTTTACTTCAACTACAAAGGCAGACACAGTATGGTACTTCTTGCAATAGTGGATGCTAACTATCGGTTCCTTTTAGTGGATTTTGGAACGAATGAACGTGTTTCTGGTGGAGGCGTTCTTCAGAATACTAAATTTTATGAAAAGTTAGAGAGTAATAAGCTCAAACTTCCAAAGCCATGCAATGTTACGGAAAATTTCGAAAAGGTCCCTTACGTTTTTGTGGCTGATGGCGCCTTTCCTCTTACAATTAATATTATGAAGCCTTTTCGACAAGCGCAACTAGATGCAGCTAGTAAAGAAGTTTACAACTACCACATTTCAAGAACAAGACACGTTGTCGAAAATAGTTTTGGAATACTTGCTTCCAGATTTCGTATATTCCATACGCAAATAAATTTGGAACCAGAAAACATAAGAAAAGTGGCGAAGGCAACGTGTGCATTGCATAATTTTTTGATGGAACAACATGCAACCTTTTACGCTCCTCCAAACAGTACCTATCAGGAGAATTGCGATGGAACCACTGCTATTGCAGGTTTGGATTCCTCGGAATCTAATATGAACCCATCGAAACGTCTGAACCAAGGGAACATAACTTCTGCTGCTAGACAGCTTAGAAAGGAGTTCACTTCCTACTTCATGAATGAAGGCAAAGTTCCATGGCAAGACAATCGGGCTCTTCGAAACAAAAAATAGACTAAAAGAAGAGGTTTGGCGTTAGTAAGTTAATAATTCGTAGAGTTCAAAACATTTTGCATTAATTAGTAAAAAGTGTGGACTCTAACTATAAATCTTCAATTTGTAAATACAAAATGTAGTTTAATTAAATTATGCTAGTATTATAACTAATCTGAGTACTTACTTCATCGATCTCACTACCATCCTCGTCATCCAAGTTTGACACAGACGCGCCAGGAACATCTTGATCGCCAAGAAAATCGAACAAATCTAAGTACCACAATTTTGATGTGTAGACGTTGTCTGTTGAAGCTCCGGATTGCATTGACATGTCACGTTTCTTCTTCTCTTTGCGTACATTACTTCTAAAATTATTTATTTTTTTAACTACATATTTCTTTGTAGTATCAGGTTCTAACTCCTTTAATTTAATCACAAGTCTTTCGTAGGCTGCATCTCTCTCTTCACGGTCGTGGTGCTCTTTACTTTTCACCTTTCACAGACAAGGTTCCTACCTATATATTTCGATAAAATCTTTTATCACTTGGTTCCGTTTTCGGCTTGACATGATGATCACAAAAGTCACTCAGACTATCGTACGCGTAGTCACTAGTTAGCACTATTTTACACGTGAATACAAAGACGACCGACGCTCTCTACTCAAGGAACTAGCCACAACTAACCTAAAACCTGCACAGGCGTGCCGGAGTGACTCACATACGCTCAGGTCTACACGCCTGCGCAGGTCGCTACGCCTGTGCAGGTTGGCCTGCAGCGGCTGGCACACACGCTCCGGTTTACCTGTACAGGTCACCTGTACAGGTCACCTGTACAGGTAAACCTCACCTGTATACCGGGACGTGCGTGGCGGGCCTAACACACAACACACGCTCATAGTGCGACGACAGACGCTCCCAGTGTCATCTCTCGTCACATAAAGGAAACATTAGACCGTCTCCTTCACATTGACGTGTCGAATGCGAGCTCACTACCCCCTCACCACCTCAAACCGAGAGTTACGAACGCCATCCAAACCGTAACACCGGACATGCGGACAAGAGCGTGGAACAAGTTTGATTATCGCGTAGATGTCGTTCGGGCCGCTCGTGGTGGTCACATTGAACGTTTATGAATGTGTGGTAAACAAACTTCACGGTTCCACGGTGCATTTTATTGGTCCAGCAAGGTTGTAGTTTGTTTGGTTTTGATATTATAGACCTTCAAATTTGGGGTATTATTTTATACTCAACCTGTATACTGCGGGCTCAGAGGCTAAGTGTTTGCAGATAAGAATCGAGTACCCGAGACTAAAGCTGGCCACACACGATCCGGCTGGCGTGTCAGTTCGGACTGAACAGTCCGCCTGACGCCAGGCCGCCGGATCATGGGAGACCTCACACACGCTCAGGCAAACTGAAGGCAAACTCGTCAGTTGCAATCAAGACAGCCATGGTTAATGGTAGATCCTCCGCCAATTAAGACGTGCTCGCGATTCTTGGTTTAGTGGTTGTTTTAATCGAAGTTATAAAAAAACTAAGGTGTATCGAAGACATAAAACCTGGTGTAAGGAGTGGCTAAAAAAAAGAAGTACATATTCTCACATAAATTTGCTTAATGAATTGAAGTTTGTCCCGATAGACTGACACATTATTTTAGGATGAATGCAGATACATATTTACATATTCTTTCATTAGTAGCTCCATTTATTGAGAAGAAAAACACAGTGATGAGAAACGCGATTTCACCTCACGAAAGATTGACTGCAACGCTGAGGTTTTTAGCAACCGGAAGGAGTTATGAGGACCTTAAGTTTTCTACAATAATATCACCTCAAGCTCTTGGTTGCATCATACCGGAAACATGTGAGGCAATTTTCCAAGTTCTGAAAAAGGATTACTTGAAGGCAAGAAAAATCTTATTTGATCTAAACTTTTTGTTTACAAACAAATGGTGCCGTTTACAAAAATGAATGGTACTGTTTATAATATGTTATAAATTTACTCGGATGGGAATGAAGAAAAGAATTTTGCAAGTCATTATTAAGTACATTGCTGTGCGAAGTTGGTTGAACATTGATTTGTGGTGAGGAGTTAACTGGTTGGTTTTCATGAGAAGGTTGTGCTAATGAAGAAGATGGTGATGGAAAAGGACTTGAACGACTGGAAAATGAGCTGTGTGAACTGTGAGGAGAATAATGAGGGTTTTGGTTATCAAATGTATAATGTGGGAACATGTGAAGCGATCGAGGTTGAGGTGGTGCTCCGTTTATCAACCTGTGAGACGATGATACATCTCCACCCTCGGCTTCAAATAGGACGTCATTTATGAACTTTTCTGCTAATCGTATTTGCTCGTAGTTCATTCTATCCAAATCTCGTAGTTTCATACAGACATTTTTCCCGAAAACATCAAAACGACCCTCGAGTATTGGAGGTGCCTTGAAGTGGTCTCTCGCAGTGGCCAATACTTCGTTCGTGAGCGCGTTTTCACTGTCTTTTGGGTGGGAAGTTTTATTCGGTGGCCTTCGATGAAGCAGAGATCTGGAGCTGTTTGCTGACGGCAGTAGGTTTTGAGAGTGTTGTGAATTCTCTGCTGACACAACCGGTTCACTGCCATTGTCATCTTCCCTGGTTCGTCTGTATCATTTGTCTCCTCCTGTAATAATAAGTAATAAAATTAATAACAACTTAATTCGTGTTTATATCCATAGACCTACCTTTTTAGGGTCGAAAATTCATTACTGTGCAAGTATGTGACTTTATAAGATTATTTACAGTTTTAAGTATTTGTCGGTAATGAATCAGTTGGGCTACAAAATACACTATTTACATTACTAAATAGAAGTGCATTCTTATCCATTAACAACAAAAGAAATTATTTACTATTTGCACATCAGATCACTAATCACATATGCCTGCACAATATGGTCGAACACTTGTAAAACTAACGTAAGGAGACTTCAAATCTGCTAAAACAGATGTATGAGGTTCATTGGTTCTTTTCCCAGACTGACACCCACTCTGCATATGCATGAAATTCTTAATATTCCATATATAATGACTCCTATATTTATAGCATTGCTCAAAACTGTTTTGACTCTTGTGAAAGTAGAACGTATCCCCACATCCAGCAGATTGTCGCCTATGATGTCCATAGTTTGCCCTGCAAGTTTTATAAACATCAAAGAATGAAGCACATTGTATTATAATTAATTATTGTTCCATCTTTATTGTAGGGTTTTTTTACTGTATTAAATTTTTCCCTAGCATTAGCATTATATTATTTATTTATAATATTAGATAAGTTTATACTTAAGTTGAATTAAAAAAACAAAGCTTTATCATTTAATTTCTTAATGTATGTAAATATTGCAAACAAGGAAGAATAAAGAATTTATTACATTCCAGTGCCGATAAGAACTTTATAATAACATCTAAGGACAAATTTTGTTTCCCCAGTTTCCAGGAACAATGGAAGAATGGAAAAGGTTATCACAACGTTTCGAAGAACGATGGAATTTTCCCCATTGTCTTGGGGCCATAGACGGAAAACACGTCAGCATCATCCCTCCAGCTGACAGTGGATCATTTTATTATAACTATAAATGTCAACATAGTATGGTGTTATTGGCAATAGATGATGGTAATTATATATTTGTTATGTGTGCTTTCGGTAATAATGGTAGAGTTTCCGATGGAGGTGTGCTACAGAAAACATGACATTTTTTGAGAAACTCGATAACAATCTGTTAAAGATACCACCTGAGGAAAATGTTTCACATACTTCTCATTGTCTAACATACGTTTTTGTAGCGGATGATGCATTTCCTTCGCGGGCAGATATAATAAAACCTTTCAGACAGAGTGACTTAACTTGTAATGAGAAAAAAAAATACAACTATCGCTTATCGCGGGCAAGACGTATTGTAGAAAATGCATTCGGAATTATGGCAGCACGATTTAGAATTTTTCATACAAACATTAATGTAGAGCCACAAAGAATTGAATCTATGGCAATGGCTTGTTGCGTTCTGTACAACGTTTTAATTACTTCAGTGCCAAATTCTTATGCTCCTCCAGAAAGTTTTGATATCGAAAACAAAGAGGTAGATATCACTAATCCTGGATTTGAGACTCGAGGTTCAGAAATGTTTGGCTTGAAGCGCAGAATGTATGGGAATACTCTCGCTGCCGCAAAAAAAATGTTGGAACGGGTTTTATTAACTACTTTGTTAATGAAGGCCAAGTAAGTAACTTGGCAACTAAATTTCATTCATTAAGTTGTTTGTTCATTTCTGAATTGTATTATCTCAGGTGTCATAAATTGCGAAATTTCAACCCACACTATTGAAGTTAACTGCATGTTATTACTTTAAATTCCAAATGTACTGATCAAATAAACAGAAATGAAAATAAACCAATTCCTGCAAATACTTAATATTAATCCACTTACCTCATTCCCACTGCTTTCGCCATCACTTTCCAGGTTGGTTCTAGAGTTTCGAGGAATCTCTTGATCTTCCAAGAATTTCAACAAGTTGAAGTACCACAGCTTCGGCGTATATACGTTCTCGGCAGCAATTCCCGTCTTCTTTGAATCCTTCACTTTTTTCAGTTCCTTTCTATAAGAACTTCTTATATTGTTTATCTTTTTCAACACGGTTGACTTGGTGCAGGAGGGATCTATCTCCTTCAATTTTTCAACTCGCTTGGAATAACCAGCTTCTTTTTTAACCCGGTCGTGATAATATGGTGATTTCACTTGCCACAAACAAGGTTCACTTAGATAAATTGCGATGAAATCCTCCAAACACTGATTTTCATTTTCGCGAGACATAATTATTATGAATACACTCACTAAATCAAAAGAAAGAAACTTGCTGTTCGGATGGGGATGCAGACTCTTTGTTCACGAGCGGCTCGTAGCACGGACTGATCTGAACTGACAACTGAACCCACGCACGTTCCGGCACAGTGGTGCGCNGTTCACGAGCGGCTCGTAGCACGGACTGATCTGAACTGACAACTGAACCCACGCACGTTCCGGCACAGTGGTGCGCCCTTCCGGGCCACCGGATGGACGAACGTATTCTCGATTCCTCTCCGGCCGCCTGCACAGTTGCAACTGTAAGTCCGACCGGAACCCACACACGTTCTGGCACAGTGGTGCGCCCTTCCGGGCCACCGGATGGACGAACGTATTCTCGATTCCTCTCCGGCCGCCTGCACAGTTGCAACTGTAAGTCCGACCGGAACCCACACACGTTCTGGCACAGTGGTGCGCCCTTCCGGGCCACCGGATGGACGAACGTATTCTCGATTCCTCTCCGGCCGCCTGCACAGTTGCAACTGTAAGTCCGACCGGAACCCACACACGTTCTGGCACAGTGGTGCGCCCTTCCGGGCCACCGGATGGACGAACGTATTCTCGATTCCTCTCCGGCCGCCTGCACAGTTGCAACTGTAAGTCCGACCGGAACCCACACACGTTCTGGCACAGTGGTGCGCCCTTCCGGGCCACCGGATGGACGAACGTATTCTCGATTCCTCTCCGGCCGCCTGCACAGTTGCAACTGTAAGTCCGACCGGAACCCACACACGTTCCGGCACAGTGGTGCGCCCTTCCGGGCCACCGGATGGACGAACGTATTCTCGATTCCTCTCCGGCCGCCTGCACAGTTGCAGCTGTCAGTCCGACCGGAACCTACATACGCTCCGGCGGCCTGGCGTCAGGCGGACTGTTCAGTCCGAACTGACAGGCCAGCCGGATCGTGTGTGGCCAGCTTTACGAACGCCATCCAAACCGTAACACCGGACATGCTGACAAGAGCGTGGAACGAGTTTGATTATCGCGTAGATGTCGTTCGGGCCGCTCGTGGTGGTCACATTGAACATTTATGAATGTATGGCAAACAAACTTCACGGTTCCACGACGGTTCATTTGATTGGTCCAGCAAGGTTGTAGTTTGTTTGGTTTTGCTATTATAGACCTTCAAATTTGGGGTATTCTTTTATACTCAACCTGTATACTGCGGGCTCAGAGGCTAAGTGTTTGCAGATAAGAATCGAGTACCCGAGACTAAGTAACGCAATCCAGAAACAGCCGCTTATTTATCGGGCCCGCGACAAAACAGCGTGTAAATCTGCAAAGTACAAATGTCAGATGCGCGCTTGCATTGATTTGAAATCAGTTTTGTTCGGATTTTTCCGTTATCTTTACAACAGCATAATACTGGAAACTATGTTCAAGAATACGCCATAGAAACATTTGCTGTAGTGATTTTATAACTGCCATAAAAAAACAAATTATTTAGATTTTTTTTTAATACGTTGAAATATTCTGAATAAGATGTATCATGGACGTAGGAAATGTTTTATTTGATTTCATAATTTTGAGGTTTTTAGCTTTTAGGAAACTCATCGATGTATTTGTTTTTTTTTTTTTTTTTTTGTGTGTTTTGTTTGTTTTTTCTATTAATGAATTAGCTGCGAGTGCTTGATTTTTAACTACTACAGTCGTCTTCCAAACAATTCCTAAAATAGATTTATTTCAATTTTTCGCGTGGTGGAGATTATGAACAGCGATAACTCCCTGGCTTCCTGCAGCTAGTGGCTCGCCAACTTTGAAAGCCTAGCTTGAGATATGCTTGTATGCACAATGTGTGTTCTTCTCTCATTGTGCCAAATTAACATTGCAATGAACCTGATCACTTTATGCATACATCTGTCAAGTGAAACTGTAAAATTATTATATAAGTAAATACACGCATTTGCAAAAAAAAAAACAATTGATCACCATGAACGAATCGCATGAGTATAGCGAAGGTTGCTATACACAGTATCGTCATAGCCCGACATTTGTCCCATTCCCGTTTATAATAGTGCTGTTTGCTTGTGCGGATGTGCCGCAAGGGGGCATATATGTCCCTCCATGATCCATAGCTGCAAGACACCGAATGCCTTAGCTTCAATGTGAGCCACAGAGCCAGGTTCAGTGAGCACGTAGCATGCCCCAATGGCGTATTCTACAAGCCTTTGCCAAGCAGGATGAGTTTGAGAGAGGCAGCAAGCATCTTTGGCCTCCGAGAGGGAAGTTGGATGTTTCGACGTATTGCTCACCACTTGAATCTTTCTGCTTACACTGTGAGTCGGTGTTGAACGCAGTGGAAACTGGAGGGTACACAAGTAGTATGATTTGGAGGTCCGAGCACACATGGCCTCTGACAGAGGAACAGAGAAGCCATTATCTTGGATCTGCCATCTTGGATGACATAAAGCTTGACCTATGACCTTCACCTCCATCCGCCATCTAGGATTGTGTCATGGCACTCATCTTGGGATCCATTATGCCGCCATCTTGGATGCCACCTCATGCTCTATCAATCCACATAGCTATCTTGTTTCTAGATTTTTCCATTTTCCTGCTCTGTCATTCCTCTTTGGTACCTCCTGCTCTGTCATTCCTTCTCGCCTATTTCTCTCTCNTTTTCCATTTTCCTGCTCTGTCATTCCTCTTTGGTACCTCCTGCTCTGTCATTCCTTCTCGCCTATTTCTCTCTCTCTAGCCGGTTATCGTCTGCTGTTGGCTGCCATCTTGGATGTCTGTATGTCACCATCTTGTTTCATCTTCTGCCATCTTGGTTCTCATATCACCTGCTAGGTGGTGCTAGTATCGGCCGCCATCTTGGAAGTTTCTCTCATTGCCCACCAAGGGCGCCATCTTGGTTCCCCAACAGTCTGCTAGGGAGCGCTAGTGTCGTTTGATGTTGTCATGGGCTGCTAGAAACACTGGTATTGGCTGGAGGTGAAAGGCAATGTTGCATGTGCTGTATGCAGACACTCGCCTCTATCGATGTGATATGGTTTAATACAGTATAAAAAGGCGGGGTGAGGAGCTGCGAATGCTGGAACTTGGATTGGTAGACAGACACCCTAGTCGACTGAGCCACCAGGACATGAGTGCCAGTACATGTCTAACTGATGTATACAGTATATAAAAATAACCATTGGGATATGTTTATTCGAGAGATAATGAAAATATGAAGTGCGAGATGTCATCAGTTTATAGGCTTAGTTTATGCATAAATCACGAACCATCCAGGCTAGGTCCTCGAAATTCGGTACATAGGCGCCATTATGCAACCTGATGATGTGCGTGTGTTAAGCCTCAAGTACTTTTATAGGCATAGTTGGCTTACATTCGCAAACGATTAGTGTTAGGTCCTTGAAAATCAGTATCCCTGCACAAATGTGTCATATCAATAATGAGATATTTCATATGCATAAGAATGGCAAGTACTCTTTAATTATGCTGAGAAGTTTTTTTGGTTTATACTTGTACACATAAATAATAAGTAAATAAGTGTTTTTTCTCTCTGTGGCATAGCAAATGATAAAGTGGCAGAGTGCTTTCCACATCTACATTAAAGCATGTGTGTCTGCATGCTGTGGCAGGCAGTATCATTATCTTTCACAGTTTCAGTTTCAACAACACATTCCAATGATGGCAGCATGACACATTTACCACAGACGAAGGAGTCTGAGCAAGTGTTTGCCTACACACTGCTCAATACCATTAGCCCACTTCCATTTCTGTCGCAACAATACATTCTAATAACACATTTACCACAGACCAGAATGTCGGTGGGCAACCATAAGTAGGTAATAATCTTATAAATAAAGCATTTGTGTTCTGAAGAAAAAAAATTGTTGTTTGCACAGTTTGCACAATATAATATTTCCGCTCTCCACCAATTACTATCTGAAGTCCAGTTTTCTAATCTTACCATCTTCTTACGACTAGCAGACA
Organism: Clitarchus hookeri; assembly: GCA_002778355.1. NCBI lineage: Eukaryota > Metazoa > Arthropoda > Insecta > Phasmatodea > Phasmatidae > Clitarchus > Clitarchus hookeri. The sequence continues at coordinate 199,237 of NQII01005111.1, read as the reverse complement.
GTGGCTGTAAAAATATGCATCATTATTTATCTGTGATTGTGTCCTTGTCAATCCAACTATTTTTTTTTTATCTGGAAATCCCATCCAGCGCATGTAAAGTTTATTGCCTCTACATTTGAAAACGTTTTCTACAAGATAAGTGTCGGGTAATTTCATGAGATGTATTTCCTCACTGTAAAATACGCCTCGAATAACTTGGCCATCCATGTCTTCGCGATAGTAGGTACCGGGTTCATAATGACGAATTTTGACAACTCTGTAAAATTCGTTTTACCTGTTCTGTGCATATCCTTTACCAAATATCCCTTTAACTCTTTAAATGCGTACGTAGTCTCCAATAATAGCTTTTAGCTTTGTCTATCAACAATTTTTTTCATTTTTGTAAACTGTTTGTAGCAACGAATGGTCTTTAACATCGACGGGACGCATACCTATTGCACGGTGTATTTTGTGGTTGTACTCGGAAACCAGTTCTGGTAATATTACCAACCATTTGTAGCTTCCTTGTCATGAGAATTGTTTCCACATCGCTGTTTTATGTGTAGAATTCTGATTGATCTTGTGTTTATTCATTAAATGCCAGAATTCTTGATTATAGAACTCGCGTCCAAGATAGGTTTGCAGATTTTTTGGTGGATCTTTGTCACCCAAAACTAGTTCCATCAACGATCACAGTCACACGGGAAAATCCTTTATTCACACGTGAATATGGAATTATTATGACCAAATCTGCCTGGTATAAACCATTTAATCTAAACACCATCACTTTGCATCTTGGAAAATTCCATCCAGCTGGCTTGTGCAGTTCGCTAGGGATTTCTGCCCGACTCATCGTATATGGCCTCCTACACGCAATTCCTCCAGAATATTAGTAATTTCGTTCGTGTGGGAATTATTTCCAGTGCTTTGTGAAGGAATCAGCAGCCTCAATCTGTCGATGAGCTCGTTTACATCATCCCCATATATACACTGAGTTTGTTCAAGCCTTCAGTCTATGTATTTAGTTGGGTCTCTGTTTTATCAGATGTTGTTTGCATTACTGCCAATGCCCTTAAAGTTTCTGAATTAACTGATTGAATGTACAACATATTAACAGCATCACCACCATTTTTCGGTTCACCTACATTCTTAAGTCGCTTCCCTCCAATGCTGAAGTGACCATCTTCCATCTGCACCAAGCAGCTATCTCTCCATCGTTTCAGACCATCATGTCTGAATTTAGATATTTTATACACCATCTCTTATTGGTGAATGAATATGAACTGATCAAAACCTCAACAGTGCCTTCCTTTAAGTAGAGGAAAGTCTTTTACTATCACAAGAAATCTGTATGGTCCACTTTAACAACAAGCACACACATCTTTAAACTTTTCGAAAGGCATATATGTATTTACATGGTCGGAATACGCATGGAGTAAATTCATTTCCTCCATCCAAAACCAAACTAGCACATTTATATTATCGCGAACTATTTGTTTTGATATGCGAGAATAAGTTTGACAGAGGTAAAAACAATCCACCAATNCACATTTATATTATCGCGAACTATTTGTTTTGATATGCGAGAATAAGTTTGACAGAGGTAAAAACAATCCACCAATGCATGCTTGCCCATACTGAATATTCCTGCATACAGGTCTGCTTCTCACATGCCACATCATCTAAAACAAACACGAAGTTTGGTTTAGCCTTATCAGGAAGAATCACATCCTCATTATCGCTGCATGGAAAATACTGTAGACCATCCGCAGCTTCTAGAATCAGAGCAAGTCGCTTGTACTTTGGTCGTTGAAGAGATTTCAAGTATAGATACACATTCTCGAACCGAAGACCATTGTTCTCTTCCAGTAAACTCAGAAGCACGCATGTTTTGCCACAGTTAGATGGTTCACACATAATACACCATATGGTATTTGGCAACAGAGGATCATGGTGTGATACGTGGGAAGTAGCTTCATCCTCAGCGATGATATGCACTGGGAGACTAGTGTCCTGCCTGACAATCTCTGTTTGACTGATATAGAAAACATGCAATGTGTTGGTACTTATACAGTGACCATATTAAAGTCAGGGGAAGTGAGAAGCCATCACAAAATCTAGGGAAGTGGTCGGACACTCTCCAAAAAATGTATAAAGGAGCTGTGTGTTTGTGGCCAGTTTGTTGTAATGCCTCATAGGGACAAGACCAAAAGTGTATATGGACTTGTGAATTATAAACAAGCTCTCATTCGAGCTGCACATTCCCGGTTATNCACATTTATATTATCGCGAACTATTTGTTTTGATATGCGAGAATAAGTTTGACAGAGGTAAAAACAATCCACCAATCATGCTTGCCCATACTGAATATTCCTGCATACGGGTCTGCTTCTCACATGCCACATCATCTAAAACAAACACGGAGTTTGGTATCAGGAAGAATCACATCCTCATTATCGCTGCATGGAAAATACTGTAGACCATCCGCAGCTTCTAGAATCCGAGCAAGTCGCTTGTACTTTGGTCGTTGAAGAGATTTCAACTATAGATACACATTCTCGAACCGAAGACCATTGTTCTCTTCCAGTAAACTCAGAAGCACGCATGTTTTGCCACAGTTAGATGGTCCACAAATAAGACACTGTATGGTATTTGGCAACAGAGGATCATGGTGTGATACGTGGGAAGTAGCTTCATCCTCAGCGATGATATGCACTGGGAGACCAGTTTCTGCTTGACAATCTCCATTTTACTGATATAGAAAACATGTAAAAGTGTTGGTACTTATACAGTGACCATATTAAAGTCAGGGGAAGTGAGAGGCCATCACAAAATCTGGGGTAGTGGTCGGACACTCTCCAAAAAAATGTATAAATGAGCTGTCTAGTGTGTTGGTAGTCAGTTTTTTGTAATGCCTCATGGGGACAAGACCAAAAGTGTATATGGACTTGTGAATTATAAACAAGCTCTCATTCGAGCTGCACATTCCCGGTTATNAGGGACAAGACCAAAAGTGTATATGGACTTGTGAATTATAAACAAGCTCTCATTCGAGCTGCACATTCCCGGTTATGAGTACTGCGGACTGGGCATGAAGCTTGCAGGAAAGGCTTGTGTGCGGTGTCAGAGGTATTAACGCTTTGGACGAGGCGTGTAAATACCACGATATTGCTTATGCGAGAAGTAACAACTTGAGCGACAGACGCGCTGCCGACGCTGTTCTCGCCGACAAAGCCAAGAAGATTGCAAACTCACCTCAGTCCAAGTTCGGTGAATGTCTAGCTGCTTGGGGAGTTTCCAAGACAATGAAAACCAAAGCCAAGCGAGGTACGGGCATGCAATTAAACAAGAAGAAAATAAAAGGAGAACACGGAGAAAAGCACCAATGGAAGGAAGAAAAAGGAGGATTTCTACCATTCGTTCTGCCTGCACTGGCCGCTCTGGAGGTCTCACCGAAGGCGCTAGTGGTACAGCTAGGGCAGTAAGCAGTGCTGAAGAACAAGGTAAGCAGTTGCCCGAAGAAGTTCGACACGACTGAAAGCTGGAGTCGCTCGCGATCGGTAAAAAAATGGCAAAGGTCTGTACTTGAGACCATATACGATAGTCGATGGAGGCCAAAGAAGAAAAAGGAAACGTTGAGTGAACGTAACAAAAAAGCGATCTTGAAGTCATTGCCTAAACAACCACTTACGAACATAGACGTAAAAAAAATTTAAAAGTGAAAAAATGTAAAGGGGGGAATGTTTTTATATGTAAATGCAATTTATACCTGGATAAATATATATGTAAAAAATATATATAATGTTTCATTCTCAAATATTCCTTGTATCCAAAAAAAGAAAATTGTTTAACTTTTCAGATAAACAAAAATATATATATCAAGATATAGTTGTAAACATTAACATTTAGAGAAAACGTATAAAATGCAATTATGTTACTATTCTGAAACAAGTTAGTAGCAAAAGTGTTAGACGAAGGCATGTACTTACAACAAATGTAATAGTACTTGAATGTTCAGAAAAATAAAGATATATATGATTACATTTAACTATTATGTGTATCTTGAAATGGAAGCCAAAAATAAAATAACTTCACTCGAATGATATAAAAATTATAAAACTAGCATATAAGCATGTGTTTATGACACTTCAAAATAAAACAGAATATACTTGATATAAAAAAATATTACTAGTATATAAGCTTGTGTTATAACAATTAGAAAGAAAACAGAATATATTTGATTAGAATAGTACTTTTACATACAAAAGTTTTGAAGATATAGATACTTTAATTTCTGTTTCATGTGGGGCTTGATATGTCACAGCAAAATGGCTTGTATGTGAATATTCAGAAAAAGAAAAGACATATAAGTGCGTTAACAGTTAGAAAACTTTTACTTGTAAAGCGTATTTGAAACAGTCGCCTAAAGTAAAATAAATAAACTTGAAGGATATTAAATTATTAACCCAAAAGAAATCATATTAAATTATTAAACAAAATTATAGCATATAACAACCGAGAAGAAAATTATTTGTATAGAAAAAAAATTGATTACCGTGTAATTGTTTCGAGAAAGTTTCATGTAATTTTTCTGTTTCGTGCATTGCCTGGCATAGTACATGCCTCCAACATGTCAGTTGCAAGGCAAATATCTCTGTTGGAGACATCCTGTCACCATTGATTAAGGTCACAATGCTACTGGCCTGCGAGTTAGAAAACATCCGCAGGCCTCGGAGCTGAAGGCAAGCATGGCTGGCCAATAGCAGCTCTGTACTGCCTACACGACCATATGTGGTGAGCAAGCACGGTGAATTTCTAGACTAAAAATGCTTGTGCCTCGCCCAGCCACATCCTGAAAGGAACTTGACTCTGTATGTATAAATACGCGGCCCTCGTCTATAAAGGACCGAATCAAGGCCCGGGACGCTCTCCACTTTCTCGTTCGACGTCAGAAGCAACTAGGCAGCGGTTGAGGAAGGCTGACTCTCCCCTTCTGGTCTAGCCTCGCTACCCCTCAGGTAACTCGGTCAGCTACCGGGGTCTTGGGTTGGTAGGCACACAAGGACACGATGGAGTCGACAGGGCGACAGGAAGTTGGTGGTAAGGAGCACAGGGGAAAGGCGACTGCTGTCCCTCNGATGGAGTCGACAGGGCGACAGGAAGTTGGTGGTAAGGAGCACAGGGGAAAGGCGACTGCTGTCCCTCCTTCCTCCACTACTTCGAGCTCAACACAGCACAACACATAACACGGCACAACACACAACACAGCACAACGCACAACACAGCACAACACACAACACAGCACAACACACAACACAGCACAACACACAACACGGCACAGCACACAACACAGCACAACACACAGCACAACACATAACACAGCACAACAAACAACACAGCACAACACACAGCACAGCACACAACATAGAACAACACACAGCACAACACACAGCACAGCACACAACACGGCACAACACACAACACAACACACAACACAGCACACAACACAGCACAGCACACAACACAGCACAACAAACAACACAGCACAACACACAACACAGCACAACACACAACACAACACAGCACAACACACAACACAGCACAACACACAACACAGCACAACACACAACACAACACAGATTGGCACATACCAAGCAGGAGACACACAGCATCAGCAGGAAATCAGACGCAACCTCGTGCAGCTGTTTCATCAGAAAACGCCTCACCAGTGAGAGAAGAAAACTCTTCAAATGATAGCCAGGACAGCTCCAAAACGGCTGTAACACATGAAAACACATGTCCAAAAGCACTCACTCCCCCGGTGTACATCCCTGACACCTAGGAACTTTAATGGCGGAATTAACAATTCGGCCAAAGACTTTTTTTGTAAAAGTCAGTCACCAACAGACAACACCTGAAGGTGCTTGTAAGATAAGAGAAGTACTCTATTTTCTGCGAGTTCCTACAAAATCAGGATGTACTATATTACACACACGCTTAGAGAAACTAAAGGCCAATTAAAATAGTCATCAAAGGACTAACACACAACACAGACACAAAACATTTAACGAAAGAGTTCAAAGAATATGGCTTTAGTCCAATCCACGTCTGGAAATTGCGAACGCTAGCTGACACACCTGCAGTCTTTGGTGCTGTAGTACATCAACACGATGATGTTGACGTACTGAAAATACCCACGCTATTCTACACGTCAGTTGGCATGTACAGACACCGCGCTGAAGATGTGGTGCAGTGCATGCGATGTTGTGCGCTGGGCAACACTCAGAAATACTGCACACTTCGGCCAATCTGCGCTCTGTGTACTGGATCGCACACAAAGGCAGGCTGCACCATTAAAGAACAGGACAAAGCAAAGTGGAAATGTACACTCTGCAAGAAAACAAGACACTCGGCTGTATGGAAACAGTGCGAAGTAATCCAGAGAAGCACATTGAGGCACGCAAACAAAGGATGGAACCTAAACCCACCATACAAACACGAGACACTCGGCAGGAAATCCAGGAAAACACGCGAGCAAACATTCAGTCAAAGGCTGATTTCCCTCCCCTTCAATCACAGAAAAGGCAGACTGAACAGGGAACAAGCACCCACACAACAGTCAAGGGAAAAATCACAACAATACAGGATAAGGGACAACAACACAACAGAAAATACGGCCATGTTAGCAGAAATGCACGAACTGACCTCTTTTCTGAGAGAAGCACACTTCGTAACCCTAATGGACCACTTTAGGCTCATAATCACACAGGCGAAAACCATGACAGCACTACAGGAGAAGCAGATGCTGCTTCTCACAGCACTCGCCACTTTACCTCATTAAACAAACAAATAGTTAGGACAACACTAACTTACACTTGATATTTAAATTAAATAAACTATAATAAACATAAAAAATACAATAATCTATAATAAACCGCTCCAACCGCAGTAAAACGTAAACTCTAACACATTACCCACACCTTTTCGTCTCGGAATTCTCTGATCGGTCCGGAACGAAATTTAACACGTTTAATAAAACTACATGGCTCTAGAATTATGAATGATGCTGAGGGTGGGGGAGAGGGGAGGGGACCCCCGATGGCCAAGCAGCACATTACTCAATATCACCCATGAAACCATACAACCATTTTCATTCATTTCACCATGTTCATAACATCTCCAAGGTAAGTGCAGAGGCCTTGATGCATAAGCACATCCACCCGCAATATACACGAGATATATATTTTTACTAGGGGAGCGGGCCCCCTATAAACTTAGCGACTTAGCGAGTGCATGGCTCTAGCCGAAACACTTCAGTGGTCCGCACAAAGAGCTAGAGACACCACCTAGCTACTCTCTACACTACTCCAATATCCACGAGGTATATATTTCTACTAGGGGAGCGGGCCCCCTATAAACTTAGCGACTTAGCGAGTGCATGGCTCTAGCCGAAACACTTCAGTGGTCCGCACACAGAGCTAGAGACACCACCTAGCTACTCTCTACACTACTCCAATATCCACGAGGTATATATTTCTACTAGGGGAGCGGGCCCCCTATAAACTTAGCGACTTAGGGAGTGCATGGCTCTAGCCGAAACACTTCAGTGGTCCGCACACAGAACTAGAGACACCACCTAGCTACTCTCTACACTACTCCAATATCCACGAGGTATATATTTCTACTAGGGGAGCGGGCCCCCTATAAACTTAGCGACTTAGCGAGTGCATGGCTCTAGCCGAAACACTTCAGTGGTCCGCACACAGAGCTAGAGACACCACCTAGCTACTCTCTACACTACTCCAATATCCACGAGGTATATATTTCTACTAGGGGAGCGGGCCCCCTATAAACTTAGCGACTTAGCGAGTGCATGGCTCTAGCCGAAACACTTCAGTGGTCCGCACACAGAGCTAGAGACACCACCTAGCTACTCTCTACACTACTCCAATATCCACGAGGTATATATTTCTACTAGGGGAGCGGGCCCCCTATAAACTTAGCGACTTAGCGAGTGCATGGCTCTAGCCGAAACACTTCAGTGGTCCGCACACAGAGCTAGAGACACCACCTAGCTACTCTCTACACTACTCCAATATCCACGAGGTATATATTTCTACTAGGGGAGCGGGCCCCCTATAAACTTAGCGACTTAGCGAGTGCATGGCTCTAGCCGAAACACTTCAGTGGTCCGCACACAGAGCTAGAGACACCACCTAGCTACTCTCTACACTACTCCAATATCCACGAGGTATATATTTCTACTAGGGGAGCGGGCCCCCTATAAACTTAGCGACTTAGCGAGTGCATGGCTCTAGCCGAAACACTTCAGTGGTCCGCACACAGAGCTAGAGACACCACCTAGCTACTCTCTACACTATTCCAATATCCACGAGGTATATATTTCTACTAGGGGAGCGGGCCCCCTATAAACTTAGCGAGAGCATGGCTCTAGCCGAAACACTTCAGTGGTCCGCACACAGAGCTAGAGGCAACACCTAGCTACTCTCTACACTACTCCAATAACACCAACAGATACACTGCACCGGTCGCATAGCGCGCCCTGCCCAGGCTGGTTATGTGGGAACTCGGGAAAGGTGGGAGATAGCCCCAACCACCACTCGTTTTCCAGGTCGAGAGACACGCATGCCAGTCGAGGTAGGTGTCGGGAGGCTTACCAAACTAAACTAAATAAAATAAGCTAAATTTAACTAAACAAACTGATAAAAATAATTTTTAAATAATAATAATCTTTATAAAAATCATTAAAAATATTTTTAACAACACATACAAAAAAATCAATAAAAAAGGTATATAGGTATATATTATATTCAATACTAATTACTCATAATGACGCACCGACTTCATAGTCTGTTTCAGGTCAGGAATAAGTGTAGGCGGGGGAGGGAGGCGGAACCTCTACTTTGGCTAGGTTCTGAATGGATTCTGGTATTAAAAAAATCTGTACCATATAAGAAGGCCACTTTTTAACAGCTCGGGGAAAGTAGCGCCACTGTTTACATCTGACTACGTATCCTTCCGCCATCAGCTGGTCCGTCAAGTCGGGGCTGTATTTTTTATCAACACGCTGTCAGCTAATCCACTTCTCATTGTACTGTAATGCTAAACAAATTTTAAGATATTTTAAGACTGACATCTGTCTAAAAAAAATAAGTTGGTTATAAAAGTAAAAATATAAAATGTTGCAAATAATTAAATATTTGCCAACTCTTTTTTAATTTGTCTGAGATAGTGAATTTGGGTTAACATTTGCGAGACGGTCTGTTGTATCTATTATCACACTTTGGATGTTATAGCTAATATATTCGAGTTGGAAATATGTGATGTGGAATAACGTTAGAATTGCTTAAAAACTATTCACGCGTGTCTAACTTTCTACAGAAACAAGGATATGTGTTTCGAGAAAACAATATGGAGTATAATTTACGTAGACGAACGATTACCGGTCGAATATAAATTACTTTTACTCCAAATTGTTGTACATGAAATATATGTTACTTTAAAAATTATGCAGAGCTCGTAGAAAAATATGTATAACTATTGACATCTGTTTGTAAATTCGTTATATATCGCGCAGGAAAGCGGTTCATTTCTGGCTGGTAATACCTAGCAAAATACCCGACAGATGGTGCGCACAGCACACCACAGCAAAGTTTGAACAACCCTTTTTTTTTGGTCAACAGATAGCATCTTTTTTAAAGTTGATAGTTCTTATATTACGGGCTGGAAATATATTTCAAATTAGTGTCATTTCGTCAAATTATTATAAAAAAATAATTCAACAATATTATGCAATATTTCTGTATGCTTTTGGAATTAATATCAAGGACGTGTTGAAAGCGAGGTTGGAGAGGGATGATACGACGTGAAAAAGCTTTCTGAAGTTAGCACAACTTCAGAAAACTTTTCCACGTCGTATCGTTCTATTGTACTTTTAATTTTGAACACCTATACATAACTACATTATCACGAAGTTTAGTTTTTAACACTAACAACCATTGTTTTGTGACCTTGTAAAATAAAATGTATTAATAAATATAAGAACTCTTTCTTATCCGCGTATTCTCTGCTTTTCTGATGTGCATCGGCAGTGCACTCAGAATAGCCAACGTAATTTAACTTTTGTTCGTTCGTGCATCAGCTGATACAGGATTTTGTAAATGGCACTTTGTTTGTTTCGTATACATCAAGTTGCCACTCACTGACTGTCAGAAAGTGGCCTTATACCGTATGGACCATACTAACGGCCCCTCTAGCTATAGTATACTAACAATGATTTCTCAATATCACTACACGACCACATGATGAAACGTACCAAAAGGGCTGCCCCGGGAGACTAGGGACTCACCTGCACATTACATGCGAGATTAAATAGCACACTTGTACACAACAGGCCAGCATGTTAGACATACATCACGACACAGACATTCACTCCAGCTGGGTGACAGGAGGGGAGCTTCACTCCCCGCCGAACACAAAAACACACAATTTTACTTTAAAATATGCAACACCAATAAACAGCATTAATACGGGTCCAGTGCCCAACAAAGCACAGCTAGACGGCACCTCGACGCCGACCCAATGACACAGCGCCGTTTTGTGACCTCGCGTGGAGAACTGGCGGAAAATGCACATTCCTGTCAGCTTTCCCTCTCGGGCGTGCTGTGCCATTGTATCACGGCCGAGCTGCCGCTTGCCGCCACAGACTACATACATATACAGAGATGCAATGACATTATGATTCCTTTGATGAGAGTGTACTTGTTCTGTGTAAGGTTCTGGGAGTACGCCTTTCGTCTCATTGCTCACTGCCTGCTATGGAAGGCTCCTTGTTCGCTGGGCTGTCGGCTGATGAGTAAGTTACAACGTGCTGATTGACAAAACTGCATTCCAGTATTTCTCCGGCCATAGTGAAGCCATTTTGCTGGCTTATAGAGCTGTATTTCGTGGTACAAGCTATCATTTCACCTCTGCAATCTTATGTATTCTGTGTCACTGTCGCATGTGGTCTCTGACAGATCACAACGTGGCATACATGTGTATACAAAACATGACAACAATAATACTAAAATGCACCAAAAATGCGTTAATAATTTTAGATTATTTCAAGTTAGTTAAAAAGCTGTTTTCATATGCTGGCTCTTGACTGTGGAGTGATGTATATTTTTAACAATATGTTACTATAAAACGAATTTATATATATTTTTTACACATACTTTTAGGGTAGTAAAAATGTTATTCTGTCTGTGATAGTTCTAGACGGTAAAATCTTCTGTGATATAACGTGCTATTCAAAAGTAGACACACGCGCACTTGAGTAATATTTAATAAAAATGCGACAGTGATTTTCCTTAAATACATGTTGGTTGTTACTTGTATGTGGAAAGTGCTATCCTGTAGACGTATACTGCTGATGCTCGCCTTTGCCTGCTGGGCTGCACGTACATAACGTAATAAGGACTCTTATAGCAGTATTTTTAACCATTTTTGTGAACATGCTACTATCAACAGGTCGTCTTGGCTACACACATGCATATCGTAATGACTTCTAATAGTATATATTAAAGGAATATATATATATATATATTTGTAAACTTGTTACTAACAGTTCGTATTCGATCCTAGGGTTCGCCAAGGTCGACTCGTCAGCCCCGCAGTCAACTCGCGTGTGTTGTGATGACCGGCTCTAACCACGCCATAGCCATCAGCCTTTGCAGTGCGTTTCATCTTTCTTTGAGGTAAGGGTCCCACTAGCACCAGAATTTTTTAAGTGCACATAAATTTATTTATGCATTTACATTTTTTAACAAGAATACTTCTCGTGCGCTTCAAGGTTAACTCAGACAGCAGTCGCCGGTCGCCATCAAACCCCGGAGTTGCTCGTTTGCCGTCTTGCCGCTACTTTTCGGCGGCAAGGAAACCCCAGTATCCTCGCGTCACATTACGCTGTGAATAGTCAGTTGGGAGAATGAGATCAGTAATAATTACCTTTAATGTTTATAATATTTGGAAATTAATTCTTTGTGGTTACGTTTGTCCAGCAGATATCGTTCAGCGATAACATGTTCATCGCCGCCTTCTCCAAACCAAATTCGTGGAGTTGTCTGAAGGAAGCTAGCAACACAGCCATGTGTTGTTATCAGAGTCTGCCACATTTCTTCCTTCTTCTTACGGCACGTACATTGTTTCCCTCCCCTCCCACCATTAAGACGCGTGTCAGTATTGTTAACCATGTTTCGCACTCGTGTGTTGCAGCTTGCCGATCTTGTCGCAGCAGTTTGACTGGTTAGGGTTCTAGTCTTTTCTTTCGTCTCTTCCCTTCCTTCGCCTGGTGCTGTCTCTGACGTAAGGCCGACGCCACCTCCAAGGTTTTCTCGTGCCGGTTTTGAAGGTATGTCGTTTACCGTCTATTCTAGCGGTAAGCGACACGAGAGCCAGTGTACCCACAACCCATATAAGGACGCACGCCAGGTGTGCTGTAGGCGTGGCGTGCCAATTAGCCACAAGGACAACATGTCCAGACACTTGCGTAGCTGCACAGGTACCGTTAGGCAGGTGTCAACCACTCACTGCACTTCCTGTAATAAGCAATTTAATCACTTGGGTCATGCAAGGCGACACGAAACAAGTTGTCGATTAAGTCCTGCAAAGTCAACCTTTTCATGTGGGTTATGCAACTTGGCATTTTCAAGAGCAGGCTCGCTGAAGGCGCACGTTGCCAAGTGTAATGGGCCTGCCCCACCACCGGCGAAGAAAGCTCGCGTGGAGGCACCGTCTGTCCCTCGACAGCATGTGCTATTAGTCCCAGCCCGCCTGATGTTGGCAGGCGGAGACGGGCTTCAAGAGCATCCTCAAGGCGTGCGTCTCTGTGAATACAGATAAGCACACCGAAGGACATATGTACCTGTCTTCAGGAGATGAGGCAGAATATAATTTGGCAGCTAGAACAGGAAATAGCAGACCAGAGAGACATCAAATGTAACCTGTTTCTAGAGTGCCAATAAGGGAAGCTCGGACCTCATGAAGGTGAATCTGACGACCGTGCATTTAAAATGAAGAATGTGCCGTTATATAATACTAGAGACATTGAGACTGTCATGGCAGATAGCATCGAGAAATTGTGTCGGGAAGAAGAAAACTATGCGGGCCGTGGTTCTGGATGGAGTCTGAGCAGTATTAGGAGACTGCAACATAGAGTTAACATGTTAGATCCACTAAAAGCCTCCAGCTACACAGACCTGCCTGCACAAAGTAAAACCACAGAAGCGATCATCAACCCCAAGAACCGAGATCAAAAGTGTCGTAAGTGTGCTATTCTCGTTCGTTTTGTGGAAGGGAAGAACCCCCAACGTGTCAACAAGCGTTATTTTGAGCTCGAAACCAAATTATATTTTACTGTGCCAGATTATCCCACACCACTGCATCACAAAAGTATATCCGAAAAGAAGAACCCTGGAACTTCAGTGAATGTAAACTCACTTGATGAAAATACAAAGGGGGTGCCAACACGAATATACAAATTCTAAAATCCTCAACATATTGACCTCCTCACCACCGAAGAAAATGGACACTATATGTATATTACAAATTTATCGAGACTTGTACGACCTCAGGTAACCACACATGAAGAGACGATACATGTGTGTAAGCGTTGCTTCAAGGCATACGACAACTAACCTCGAGTAACTGGAATAACAGGAGTAGAAACACTGACTCAACATAAAATAAACTGCAATGCACATTCCGCAGCCCAAGTGGATTTGCCTGCATTAAAGAATGGAAAGCCTCCACTGCTGAAGTTTAACAACTACCAAAACATNCCGCAGCCCAAGTGGATTTGCCTGCATTAAAGAATGGAAAGCCTCCACTGCTGAAGTTTAACAACTACCAAAACATCTACAGTCTCCCGATTGTTGTATACTGAGGTTTTGAGGCGATGCTCCTACCAGTACAGTCATGTCAGCCAGATCCACAGAAGTCACACACTGAAAAACACCAAAAGCATGAATCTTATAGTTACTGTATTTATGTGTTGGTCGATAATGCTGTAATACCAGCAGCAAAGACAGCACACTAACCGAAAGGCCCTATTATATACAGGGGTAAGGATGCTGATGAGAAATTTAAGGAGGAGATAGTTGGTATTGGTAAAATGGCCAAAGAGATATAAGAGCAATCCGAGCCTGTGACGATGCTGACATTAGATGAACAGAGAGAGTATTCACGAGCACATACATTCTGATACTGTTCCACTACCTTCACGCAGAAGAACAGGAAAGTAAGAGACAACGGCCATTTCACAGACTGCTACATCGGACCTGCCTGTAANCTACCTTCACGCAGAAGAACAGGAAAGTAAGAGACAACGGCCATTTCACAGACTGCTACATCGGACCTGCCTGTAACAAATGCAATATTTTCTGCCGTCGACCAAAGAGACTACCCATAATTTTTCATAACCTATCTTGTGATGAGGATTTTATTATTAAGCAGTTAGTTTATGACAGTCAGGACATATTTATTATATCACACTCCGAAGAAAAATTAATAACATTCAGCAAGAAACTGGGGGATACATTTTCTAAGCAATTTAGTGATACGTTCCGTTTTATGTCTGCAAACCTCGCCAGCCTCGCTGGGAACCTGCCTGCTGACAGGTTTCTTAACACGTCTAAATTCTTTGCTCCTGACGAAATGAATTTAGTAACAAGGAAAAATGTTTTCCCTTACGATTTAGTTGATTCGTGGGGGGAACTGGATGAACCACAACATCCTCCTAAAGCTGCTTTCCACAACCGACTTACCGACTCCCACGTCAGTGATGCTGATTATGCACCCGCGCAGCAAGTTTGGTTATCGCACACTGGGTGAATATTCAGACCNACTCCCACGTCAGTGATGCTGATTATGCACCCGCGCAGCAAGTTTGGTTATCGCACACTGGGTGAATATTCAGACCCTTTATTTAAAAATTGATGTGCTGCTTTTGAGTAGTATTTTTGAAAATTTCAGGAACTTGTGTAACGATACCTATGGGTTAGATTGTGTGCATTATGTCAGTGCCCCAGGGTTTTCTTTTGATGCCATGCTGAAGATGACTATGGTAAAACTTGAGCTGCTTGTAGATTATGATATGNACTCCCACGTCAGTGATGCTGATTATGCACCCGCGCAGCAAGTTTGGTTATCGCACACTGGGTGAATATTCAGACCTTTATCTAAAAACCGACGTGCTGCTTTTGAGTAGTATTTTTGAAAATTTCAGGAACTTGTGTAACGATACCTATGGGTTAAATTGTGTGCATTATGTCAGCGCCCCAGGGTTTTCTTTTGATGCCATGCTGAAGATGACTATGGTAAAACTTGAGCTGCTTGTAGATTATGATATGANGCCCCAGGGTTTTCTTTTGATGCCATGCTGAAGATGACTATGGTAAAACTTGAGCTGCTTGTAGATTATGATATGAATTAATTTATTGGACGTGGTATAAGGGGAAGGGGTCGCCCAATGTATCGAGCACCACTGAGTGGCTAATAACAAGCATATTCCAGCCACGCATGATACTAACAGACCACCAATACATCTTATTTATGTAGATGCTAATAACCTATATGGTTGAGCAATGTCACAACTATTACCAGTGGGAGGATTTAAATATATCGACACAAACATCGATGTTATGACCAATCCCGATTATGCTACGACCAGTTATATACTTCAGGTAGATTTAGAGCATCCTGCAGAACTCCATGCCAACAACAAACACAAACAGTTCCTGCCGGTGAACGAGTGCCTTCCTATATCTAGACAGCCAAAATTAACGACAACATTAGAAAATAAAAATTAATGCATTTTACACTACAGAAATCTGAAGCAAGTTATTGAAAATGGTCTGAAACTGACGAAAATCTACAGAGTCCTTGAGTTTGAACAAGTTTCATGGATAAATGCATACATTTGTCTAAACACGGCAAAATGCCAAGCAGCAAATAATTATTTTGAAATGGATATATTTAAATTAATGAATAATGCTACATATGGGAAACTGATGGAAAATAAACGCAGGCGACAAAATATGGAATTGGTATGTAAANATTAATGAATAATGCTACATATGGGAAACTGATGGAAAATAAACGCAGGCGACAAAATATGGAATTGGTATGTAAAGACACATGAATGAAGAAACTTATATCGAAACCAGCATTCAGAGACAGAAGAATGTAAGTGTTATCAGCCTAGACCATGAACAGATAATTTTCGATAAACCTATCTATGCANCATTCAGAGACAGAAGAATGTAAGTGTTATCAGCCTAGACCATGAACAGATAATTTTCGATAAACCTATCTATGCAGATTTCACAGTTCTGGAACTATCAAAGGTGCTGATGTAAGATTTCCACTATAATGCAATGGAAATAAAATATAAAGACAATATTACACTATCGTACATGGCTACATATAGTTTTATATTTGTGATATGCACGGGTGATTTCTACCAGGACTTGGCCTCAGACCCAGCATTAATGACAATGTTTGACACAAGTGCCTACCTTCCCACTCACCCATGTAACTCGCCCACCAAAAAAAGGTGGTGGGTAAATTTAAGGATGAGTGTGGAAAGGATATAATGGTGGAATTTGTTTTGCTGAGGGCGAAAATTTATGCATATAACTGAGAAGGCAAACATGTAAAATGAGCAATGGGTATACAAAAATGTGTGGTCAAGAACGAAATATCCTTTGAGATTTATAGGACCGTTCTGCGAGACCAATGTATTATGATGCGAACAGTGCATACCATTTGTTCTTATCAGCATGAACTATACAGCGAAACCCTTAATAAATTAGCACTGTCATAGAAGGATGATAAAAGACAAATATGCGAAGATGGAATAAACACTATACCATATGGTTATATAAATTAAATTTTTATCATTACAGAGGGCATAAATATCTGTGGTATCGGATGATGATGAAGATGATGATGATGAAGGGATCTTGTGTGGCATTGTGACTCGGTCATTATGATCATATGTGATGTAGTCGCTATTCCATTATTACAATTTCATGTATGGTTTGGTGCCCATGTTGGGCCTACGACCTGAGGTTTATAGTCATTTCTTGGGGCGTTCCAACACCTATTCTGTATGGAGTTGTAAAGGTGAAAATGTGGTCATATCATCCACACACTAACTATTGGAGGCGGAATCGATCTTACCATTCTCTTATACACTGTGCTATGCTTCTTCTCTNTATCATCCACACACTAACTATTGGAGGCGGAATCGATCTTACCATTCTCTTATACACTGTGCTATGCTTCTTCTCTTCCTCTATGTATCCAACTATACTCTTACTCTTTGGCTTTCATCTGTCCGGCGCTCCTATATCCTCTCGTTNTATCATCCACACACTAACTATTGGAGGCGGAATCGATCTTACCATTCTCTTATACACTGTGCTATGCTTCTTCTCTCTTCCTCTATGTATCCAACTATACTCTTACTCTTTGGCTTTCATCTGTCCGGCGCTCCTATATCCTCTCGTTTNTCTCTTCCTCTATGTATCCAACTATACTCTTACTCTTTGGCTTTCATCTGTCCGGCGCTCCTATATCCTCTCGTTTTTTTTAGGTGTCGTGGTTTTCATGTCAACAATATCGTAATACACCTACGTAATATGTACTTGTCGAGGTAGCTGAAAGAAGTTGGAAAATATTGAAAAATGATATTTGATTAATTAATTTAAAATTGTGTATAAAGGTGCATATACATCTCCTTAGTACTTCTACAAGTGTGTATTACGTAGCCCCGGACCCGAGTCCGGGAAACTACTGTACGCATGAGCTCGTCCTGGGCCTCGTGTAAGGGACCAAGTACACGTGTACAGTAAAGGTGAGAACAACAGACAATGTCAGACGTCCACCCGAAGAAGTCCAACACTGAAGACAATTNACACGTGTACAGTAAAGGTGAGAACAACAGACAATGTCAGACGTCCACCCGAAGAAGTCCAACACTGAAGACAATTGTTAATGCAATATTGTATTGAAAAAAATGTTTGTAATAAGGAAATGTTAAAATAAATGAGATTTGTAACTTACTAGGTTTGTTTTGTTTACAAGATACAGTTAGTTCTTTTATACATACGCAGACAAGCAACAAAAAATTGTTTTACTGAACATTATTTATATGAACAAGTATAAAGAAAATTTTACAATTACTTGGAAATAAATCTTTGCATACTACTTCTAATATGTGTTAATGCACTTTAGTAATAAAAGTCAGAGTGTGGGCTAACGGTATGGAGTCGTGTTTAGGCAAGCACTTGCTCAGACTTCTTTGTCTGTCGTAAATGTGTCACGCTGCCATCATTGGAAAGTGTGTTGTCGAAACTGAAATAGTGAAAGATAATGGTACTGCCTGCCACAGCATGTAGAGACACATGCTTTTAATGTAGATGTGGAAAGCACTCTGACACTTTATCAGTTGCTATGCCACAGAGAGAAAAAAAAATTATTTACTTATATTATTTATGTGTACTAGTATAAAGAAAACAATTATCAGCAAAATTAAAGAGTACTTGCCATTCTTATACATATGAAATATCTCATTATTGATATGGCACATTTGTGCAGGGATTCTGATTTTCAAGGACCTAACACTAATCGTTTGCGAATGTAAGCCAACTATGCCTATAAAGTACTTGAGGCTTAACACACATACATAATCAGGTTGTATAATGGTTCCTATGTACAGAATTTCGAAGACGTAGCCTGGATGGTTCGTGATTTATGCATAAACTAAGCCTATAAACTGATGATATCTCGCACTTTATGTTTTCATTATCTCTCGAATAAACATATCACAATGGTTATTTTTATATATACATCAGATAGACCTGTACTGGCACCCATGTCCTGGTGGCTCAGTCAACTAGGGTGTCTTTCTACCAATCCAATGTTCAGCAGTTCGCCGCTCCTCTCCCCCATGCCATTTTATACTGCATTAAACCACATAATGTCGATAGAGGCGAGTGTCTACCTGCAGTAATGGAAAATCACCCTTCTCCTCCAGCCAACACTAGCATTCCTAGCATCCGATGACAACATGACGCAACACTAACACTCCCCTAGCGGACTGTGGGGAATTCAAAGATGGCGCCCTGGTGGGTAATGAGAGAAACTTCCAAAGATGGCGGCCGATAGTAGCACCACCTAGCATATGATATGAAAACCAATATGGTAGAAGATGAAACAATATGATGGCATACAGATATCCAAGATGGCAGCCAACAGCAGACGATATCCGGTTAGAGAGAGAAATAGGCGAGAAGGAATGACAAAGCAGGAAAATGGAAAATTCTAGAAACAAGTTGGTTGATGTGGAATGATAGAGCATGAGGTGACATTCAATATGACAGTGTACTGTCTCCCAAGATGGCAGACATGATGCAATCCAATATGGCGGATGGAAGTCAATGTTAAAGGTCAAGGTCACCCAATACGGCGGATTCAAATGGTGGCCTCCTCTGGTTCTCTGCCAGATGCCATTGTGTGCTCGGACATATTAAATCATACTACTCACACACCGGTCGAGAAGGCTCGGGTCGACTCCGGTAGACCACCAAGTGATTGTTAAAATATTCACAATATAATCAAAGGTTAATTTCCAAAGTGCTTAACCAAATGTAAATATCCTATTAAGTAGATGTATTATGGGTAATCCAGTGTAATTTTTCGAATATTTGGTAAGAGTAGAGAAATTTAAAATTTGCATTTTTATTTTGTAATACATACATTTGCACTACTTTCGTCATTGAACCACATTTAGCTCGGCACAGTTGGCCAATGAAGCATTTGACAAAAAAAAAAANATTTGCACTACTTTCGTCATTGAACCACATTTAGCTCGGCACAGTTGGCCAATGAAGCATTTGACAAAAAAAAAAAGAATTAACACTTCATAATGGTGTAATCGAATCATATGCCATACTTTAAGGAATGAATTTGCTTCNCAAAAAAAAAAAGAATTAACACTTCATAATGGTGTAATCGAATCATATGCCATACTTTAAGGAATGAATTTGCTTCTCCCTGAGGCAGCCATCAACGAACAAAGGATGCTGACGCTAGTATTTGCAGCAATGTGCAGTATTAGCATTATGCCAAATTTGGCAGGTTCCTAGCTAAGAACAGACAAAATGTGCAAGAAAATTATGTGTTATTTTTAAAAACTGGTGTCACTTCTAATAACTTATATTTTGATGAAAAAAGTGGAATGAAAACGTTTATAACAAATAATAAAATAATGTATAATTTCCTTTTGAAGTAACAAAAATATAGNAAAAAAGTGGAATGAAAACGTTTATAACAAATAATAAAATAATGTATAATTTCCTTTTGAAGTAACAAAAATATAGATTATCATAAAATGATTTGCGATTTTCAGCAAGAAACTTGTTTAAATGAAACAGTGTCTAAAATCTTTTCATTCTTCCAAGAAGTAATTAAAAATATAAATAATAAATTTTGGAACAAAGATTAGCAATACTTATATGTTGACTTAATTTTAACCTGTAAAATTTTATTTTCAAGAGTAATTAGGTCATTTAAACAGACATTTAACAAATATCACATACCTCAGAATTGATTGTGCAATTTATAATATTTGTCAAAAGCAAACATTTTTTAAAAAAAATTTTACTTGTTTTTATTATGCATCATTTCTTTATTCAAAATTTTTACAACTGTCACATTTTCNTTTTTTAAAAAAAATTTTACTTGTTTTTATTATGCATCATTTCTTTATTCAAAATTTTTACAACTGTCACATTTTCAATAAAATATTTCTAGAAAGAAATTTTGCTTCGACCATGTTATACAAATTCAGCATTAAAAATCAAAGTTTCAATATTTTTTAAACTTAGATTTCGCACTTGTTTGCTATTATATGTCTCATACCACAGCGGTCTAATACTTAAGCATAAACCTACAAATTAACATCAATTTCCTGTTATTTTCTAAAAACTAACGTAATTAATATCAGGCTTAACAACTGAACAAATGGTATGTTACATTAATTTAAATAGTTTATTCCTGTAAACAGTTTTGTTTATAAAAATGTTAATAAAATTATATAGAAATGTTATGGTTATAAAGTTTTCGTTTAGAGATGGCTTAGAGTTAGTTTCATAATAAACTAAAGATAATTTTAATTTCATTTTACAAATTTTACCTTGGTCTTAAAAATTTCCAGTAGGTTTTCTTAATCATTTGTTGCTCAACTAACATTAACAGAGATTTCTATATAAAATAGATGGTATTCGACATTTCATTACGATCTGTTACAAAACCAACATCAGTTATCGCTTTGAACTCATTCGTCAAAAAATCTGTTACCTGCCTCGCTAAGTTTTAGCCAATATTTTCTGCTGGTGTTAAAGTATTTATTACTGTTGAATATAGTCTAGGATTTTTAAATAGCATCTAATGAATTTTACATGCTTAAAAATAAATTAAATAAACTAAAATAATTGAGTTGGCATATATTCTGGCTGTTTTCCGATAAGTATCATGTCGCTTTCAATAAGCGATGTGATACTTATCGGAACAAATTAATAAATAATACAATAAAAATTAATCTNAGTATCATGTCGCTTTCAATAAGCGATGTGATACTTATCGGAACAAATTAATAAATAATACAATAAAAATTAATCTGAAAACTATAATTATAATTATTCAAATTTCCAATTTTTTTATATGATTAAAGAATTCATCTTCAAAATTGTTAACCTCATTTGAAAGGTTAAATGTTTACAAAATGTTTTTATTACAAATGTTTAAAGTAAATAATTAAGAAAAACGAATGTGTAATACTAGTTATCAAAATAATTTCTGATNTTTTTATTACAAATGTTTAAAGTAAATAATTAAGAAAAACGAATGTGTAATACTAGTTATCAAAATAATTTCTGATAATAAAAATTAAAAATAACTCCTTTTAACTTAATTATTAAGAACAAGATACTGAATAATTCCACATTTAAATACTTATTTTGGTATTTTGGTACCAGTTGTTTAAAATTTTGATTGTCTTCCAAAATCATCTAATGTTTTATTAGAAATAGAATTATTTAATAATGTAGTACTCTCTTCTTTATAAAGGATATCTTTTCCAAACAGGAAGGATAAGTATATGGAATAAAATTCGTTAAATACCTTAGATAAATAATTAATTCGGGAATATAAGTTCCGACAAATAAATAAACTGAATGAAAAATATGTGTCGAGAAATTATGGTCATTATTTGCTTAGTAAAGACACAGAAGTGTACGTACATAATGATAAGCTTAAAGCGCTATGGAATATATTATTTAACTATAGTTCTTGTTATTTGTTAACGAAACAAATAAAAAGATCCTGCACAAAATATGCAGATGAATATTCTGATAGCTATTCTAGCATGGTTTTAGGTACAAACGCCACATTTCAAGAATATCATATTGATGAACATGTTGATTATTATAAAAGCTGGAAATATAACAAAATAATTATAGCAAGATACCATAGACCTTTAAAATAAATTGCACTTATCTTTATAAAAAGTTCAAATTTTGTGTTTTGTCACACAGTTCCACCAAAAGACTGACGACCTCCTGAGGAATGACATCTGGGTAACGTGGTGGCAAGGTGGCCCAATTCCATCTATCCCTAATATGGCGAACATTATCTAAGTGTTAAGAAATAATGTGTTATATACATAGTATTGTATGGCCAGTTTGAGTGCGGTGTATTTTAAATGGAAGTCTTGTTGATTGTGACTGGAGTGTGGAACAATTCAACGTCCTTCGAAGGTGGCCATGTTGATTGTGTGACCATGACTTTGAAACTTAGTGACCTTCATTTCGACCTCGGTTNACGTCCTTCGAAGGTGGCCATGTTGATTGTGTGACCATGACTTTGAAACTTAGTGACCTTCATTTCGACCTCGGTTCATGATCTTGACAATGCAGTGACCTCAGAATAAATTTGAAAATGAAAATTCAAGAAAACTAAAACAAATGTAATAAATTAAAAAAAAATTGAAAAATAAAAATTATTTTCAATAAATTTTAAAAACGAGTATTTTCGAAAATTTAAAATTAAATTTCATAAAATTAAATTTTGGAAAAATATAATTACCCAAAAAATTAACATTTAAAAGAATTATTTGTAAAAACTAAATTTTGGAGATTTGAGTGACTTTTAAAGATGGTGGAGAACCCTCACAATATCGCAGGCAGCAAATAAGGAAGACCTACAAGACCAACCACATCATCCGACCAGACCAGCCAAACAAACCAACCGACCAGTTGAAGCAGCCATACCAACTGACTACAATAACCGTTCAGGCCGACCAACAAGGAAACACGTCGCACAATACAAAGACATCCCGAAGCACTTTGCAATAAATGTCGCGAAAGCGAAACACATCGCATACAGCTAATCAAATCGCGATTCCCATTGCGAATACTAAATTTAACAATATGGATGTTAAAAAGTTTCCATTGGTGAAATTAAAAAATATATTTACAGTATAAATTTTAAAAAAGAATTTTGATGGTTTATTTAAAATTCTATATTTACAGACTGAATTAATAATTAAACTTTAATGTCAAATGGTAAACCTTTAGATAATTATAAAATTAAATTTACAAATTAAATTTANGGTAAACCTTTAGATAATTATAAAATTAAATTTACAAATTAAATTTAAAACAAAATTTTACACTTGACATTAGCAATGTATTGTTAAATTTAATTTTTAAAATTATTAATTAAAATATTTTGGATTTAAATTAATAGATAAATGTTTTACTTATATGGAAAGNAATTTAATTTTTAAAATTATTAATTAAAATATTTTGGATTTAAATTAATAGATAAATGTTTTACTTATATGGAAAGTGGTTCCTTATAAATAATATTTTTCTTACTAACAAATTTTTTAAGTGAAAATAAAAATGTTATTTTTAGAACAAGCACAGCTCACAAAATTTAAAATGTAAAAAAAAAAATTTGATAGAAAAGTTTTTTACCTTCGGCTAAAAATATTTAGTACCTTCAATAATACCAATTTGGAACATATTTAAGTGTCCCTGTTTTGGAACCACTTAATTCTTCATAAGTTTTAGATAGGGTTTCAGTATTTCTTGAAAAAATTCAGCAGGTAAATATTTTTCATCTGGAATAGTATATAAATATTAATAAATATTTTAAAAAATTCATTTCTATAATTTTTAAATTTTTAGGTGCCAAATGGCTGGCCCCTGACATTTTATAATGTATATAACAAAAGATAACTACAGTTAATGAAATAATTAATTAAAAATATTTTATTTATTTTTATTCCCAGACCATNAATTTAATTTTTAAAATTATTAATTAAAATATTTTGGATTTAAATTAATAGATAAATGTTTTACTTATATGGAAAGATGTTCCTTATAAATAATATTTTTCTTACTAACAAATTTTTTAAGTGAAAATAAAAATGTTATTTTTAGAACAAGCACAGCTCACAAAATTTAAAATGTAAAAAAAAAAATTTGATAGAAAAGTTTTTTACCTTCGGCTAAAAATATTTAGTACCTTCAATAATACCAATTTGGAACATATTTAAGTGTCCCTGTTTTGGAACCACTTAATTCTTCATAAGTTTTAGATAGGGTTTCAGTATTTCTTGAAAAAAATTCAGCAGGTAAATATTTTTCATCTGGAATAGTATATAAATATTAATAAATATTTTAAAAAATTCAGTTTTATTATTTTTAAATTTTTAGGTGCCAAATGGCTGGCCCCTGACATTTTATAATGTATATAACAAAAGATACCTACAGTTAATGAAATAATTAATTTAAAATATTTTATTTATTTTTATTCCCAGACCATATGATCACAGGAACAAAGTTTCAAGGCACTAAATTTTTAGTATCTGAAATATTAAATTTAATTATTTCTTACAAAAATTTATTTATGTATAATGGCTATTTTTATTAATAAAAATGGTATTTGGTTGTGGATTGGAAAGTGTAAATAAATAGTTAACAACTTTTACTATATTAAAATTTTTTAAATAATATTTTAATGAAAATATTTAAAAATAATTACTCAATAGATATGCTACAATCCTAATAAATCTAAAATTGCGTTAAGAGGTTTAAAGTATTTTAAATATTATTTATTAATTAAAATGTTTTAAATTATTAACTTTTTTCAAAATATTNTATTATTTATTAATTAAAATGTTTTAAATTATTAACTTTTTTCAAAATATTAAACGTTATAATTTTAAGGAAAATTATATATTTACATTTACATCAAAAGTATTAGGCATTGCATTTTTAATGCCTAAAATATTAATTTCAAAAACTAATAATTTAATAATTTATTAAAATATGTTTTTCTTCAAATAAAGGCACCANTGCCTAAAATATTAATTTCAAAAACTAATAATTTAATAATTTATTAAAATATGTTTTTCTTCAAATAAAGGCACCAGGATATTTAATTATTAAATATTTCATTTGCATGACAAAAAATTATTAACACACAAAGAGAACATTGCTTTTTTTATAATTTAATTTAAAAACCCTTTAAACTGTTATAAAATAATTATATTTTAGCCCTGGTAATTCAACAACGTTTAAACATTGAGGAATATTTTCAATATTGCTGGAGTGAGCCTCATCAACCCTGGCTGTTATAAAATCTTTAATCTGATTTCTAAATTTTCTTGTAATTATGTTAGTAATAAAATCNCCTCATCAACCCTGGCTGTTATAAAATCTTTAATCTGATTTCTAAATTTTCTTGTAATTATGTTAGTAATAAAATCATAATCTTTAACACAACAGAAAAATTTTCTTTAAATATATCATAAAATATTTCTGCCAACTAAACCATAGTAGTTTTTTTAAATTAATATTATGTCTAAATATACACAAAATGTTTCAATTATATCTTACAAATGGTTTTGGACCTTTCTAATAGGTTTGAGTTAAATAAAAACAATTAATTGTTATATGTCTTCATCGTGTAGAATATTTACGAATTGTACCTTTTACATCTGGCATGACATTGACGAGTGACGCCTTTTTGGAATAGGAGCATCGCTGTCCCACTTTGTGGGCGCGCATAAAAAAACCCCTTTTCAAGACTAGTGGGAGATCAGTTCATTAGTACCGCGCAGAGAGGTCAGTCCGGGAATTATTACCGCCAGAGACGTTAGTTCGAGAGAGCAGTCAGTCGAAGATCGCCGAGCAGAGAGTTAGGTCAGGGGTTCGGACCCCTGGCCACGTCAGTAGAACATCACCACAGTGAGACGGCAGCAACAGCGGGCCTTTGCCAAAGGCCGCCCATCGCCGGAGCTCACCCACCACAGCTGACATCATTCCAGCAAGAGTTAAGTATTCAGTACGCCGTCAAGAGAAGCCCCCCTCCATCACAAAGTCGTTAGCAGTCAATCCGAGTAACCAAATTATCACAGTACCACGCCTCGCAAGTGCTGATGTATTTTATTTGTGTTACATTCGAGACAATATATTCGTTCTTCAGAATGAAACAGTAAAAGGCTTCATTATTACAATACCCTCAACCTCCAAGCACATTATAGTTTGTGCCCGGGGGCATTAACAACGACACTATAAGCCACACTGTCTTCCACAGTGGCGGTATAGCGTCAAGTTAAAGTGGCTCCCAACTGTGGGGCGTAAATACATCAACATAATCAAAAACAAGTAAATCATTTTTCGCATACATATAAAAATTTATTCTAATAAATTATATTTTAAAATATTCCATTTTTCTTTTAATTTTTTTTTTATTGATTGACTGAAGAGATTTGGGCGGCTCTTAACAGCGATGTCTTGAGGATTGATGAGGGTGATTGAGGTGAGTATGGAGCAATGCCGGAATGAAAGTATGGGGGAAACAGGAGATCCCCGGGAAAACCCGCCGACCAGTGGCATCATTTGGCACAATTCCCACTTGCGAAAATCCGGGAGTGACCTGGCCGGGGATTGTATCCGGTTAACCTTGGTGAGAGGCGAGTAGGCTAACCACTCAGCTAACTTTGGCCCCTTTAATTTTTTTTATAGCATTACAATTTTTTCAANAACAGGCTAACCACTCAGCTAACTTTGGCCCCTTTAATTTTTTTTATAGCATTACAATTTTTTCAATTAAACGAAAATATATTTGTTGATTTAATATTTTGGAATAAACATGTAATCTATTAAAATTGAAGCAACCAGTTAAATAAATAAAATTTTTCTTAAAACTAGTTTTTTCACCCTTTCTTGGTCCAACNGGCACAATTCCCACTTGCGAAAATCCGGGAGTGACCTGGCCGGGGATTGTATCCGGTTAACCTTGGTGAGAGGCGAGTAGGCTAACCACTCAGCTAACTTTGGCCCCTTTAATTTTTTTTTATAGCATTACAATTTTTTCAATTAAACGAAAATATATTTGTTGATTTAATATTTTGGAATAAACATGTAATCGATTAAAATTGAAGCAACCAGTTAAATAAATAAAATTTTTCTTAAAACTAGTTTTTTCACCCTTTCTTGGTCCAACNTATTAAAATTGAAGCAACCAGTTAAATAAATAAAATTTTTCTTAAAACTAGTTTTTTCACCCTTTCTTGGTCCAACTGTTATTGGTAAATAATATCTAGCAAAAGATCACCATTCATTTAGATTTACCTTTATTCATGAAAACACAAATCCGCGCATCTTCATTTAAGAAATAATTTTTATAAAGGTGTATAAAATTTTGAAGTTAACAAGTAAACATTATAAGATAGAGTAAAAACTTTATTATGGTATTCTTTGTGAACAACATTATTTTGCTTTGATTATATTTCGTACAACATATTTGGCACTAAATATAAATAATAACACTATCAAACTTGTTGATAAAAACAAATAAATTATTATTCCGAAAGGCCACTGTGATATTTGTTCATTACAAAAAACTATAGATACATATGAAACTTTTAAAATTGGTAGTATTGTTTTAGAAATAATATAACAAATAGAATAAATAATCAGAGTATTATTTTATTCAATTAAATACTAGTTTAACCTATATACTTTGGGCATTGAAAGACATGAAATAAATAAAAATAAACTTGGTACAAAAATATCTTATTAAATTTATTTCAAACTATAAATGTTTACTGCAATTTCGCTTATGGCATTTTTATAAAATATGATGGAATGGATCATTTAGCATGTGAAATTATTTGCATTTTTGAACAAAAACAATTTTTGGATTTCGTGATTCGATTGTTTACAATCCTTCATACCCATTACTTTATAAAATTAATAATTTAAGGATTAATTATATTGTTGTAGAAATAAGAGAATAAAATATAATTTTAAAAGAGAATGGTAGGTCTTAAACTTAAATAATTTAAAAAATAGAGCAAATTTAAATTCCTTATTAAATATTCAATATATAAAAATTGTGATAATCTTTGTGATAAACTTTTAGAATTTTTGCTTATTAATTATAACTCCTATAAAAATTGCACAAATTAAAAAGTTGCTTCAAATTTTGATTGTTTTAATAGCTTTGATTATAGTTAAATAAAGCATGTAATACAGATTATTCTTTATTTTTAAATTTTAAAAATTCTTCTTGGAATTTTACTGTTAATACCTCACAATTGGTTTAAATCGGTTGAATGGTTTCTGAAATATGTCATAGCACTATAAATAGTTAATGACCACTATTTTTAAAACAAGCATCCGGCATGGTAGAAAAATACAAAAGTCAAATTTCCTCACTAAGTGCTATGTGCGTACCGAGTTTGATTAAATTCAGTTCTCGGTTTCAAAAGTTGTTAGGGNTCAAATTTCCTCACTAAGTGCTATGTGCGTACCGAGTTTGATTAAATTCAGTTCTCGGTTTCAAAAGTTGTTAGGGGGATACATCTACTCATGCACACACGTTTACATACATAACCAGGAAGGTGTAACCTAATAAGTAACTCTATCCTTCAAAAGATATGTTAAAATAGCATTTGGAATCAAGTGATGCACTGTCGATCATATAGAAATAGTATTTTATTGAATAATGACCATTGTTGAGATGGTAATCGTTCAGAAGAAAAAATATTATCAGCGAGGTTAATTCATACAATGTATTAGGTTGGTGCCCCAAACTTTATTCCAACTAAATTAATTAATGGATATAAGTTGGCCAGAAAAACCGTTAGGTTTTTTCGTAGAAATGCCCAAAATGGCCGTATAGTTTGTCTCTAGATGTGTGTGTATGTGTGTGTATATATATACACACACAAACTTGAGAGCACAGTGATGGATAATTCGTATATGTTATAATTAACAAAAAAAGGTTATCTGAAAATGTTTTAAATATATTTTTTTATACCAGCTGTTCACGAACAAATAATAATAAACACCAGAGTGGAGGAGATAAGTACAAATGGAGCATATTTCATCAAGGAACCAATAGTCTAATGACCATAGTTAACCTGCTATTGTCAGTGGCAATGTGCAGGGGTGGGTAGGCAACCTCGTGTACGTGGCCTTGTAACCAGCCTGTGCGCAGGTCTGCGTGCCTGATAACCCCGCTCAGTACCGCACGGTCGCAGTCTCGGAGGTGCTGCGTATCTACATTTCCTGCAGGACGTGTTACCAGAATACTTGTAGCAAGTTCCTTTAGATGCTCATGAGGCGATGTGGTCTCAGCAGGACGGGGCCCGCCTCATTTCGCCATTGCAGTTCGCCGGCACTTCGACATGCACTTACCGAACCAGTGGATAGACAAGAGAGGCCCTATAGCATGGCCACCACGCTCACCTGACGTCTGGCTGTGGGGCCACATCATATCGAGGTGTATGCCACACCACTTGACACGAGTGATGAGCTCATTACGCCGGAAAACTTGCACATGTGCGTCTCAACATTCTTCAGTGCTGCACCGCCTGTGTGACCGACGGTGGCAGACAGTTTGAACAGACACTTTGAACAGAGACATCGAACATACACTCTGTCCCCATGGCTTCAGCCCAATGGTGTAAATAAAGTGTCATTTCATTAGAAGTACCCGTAGCCTAGTTATTGTGATTGCCTACGCCCCTACACATTGCCATCGCCATTAGCGGGTTAACTATGGACGTTAGACTAGTGTTTCCTTGATTAAATATGCTCCATGTGTACTTATCTACCCCACTCTGGTGTTTATTATCATTTGTTCGTGAACATCCGATATATCTGAAATAAAATATTAACAATATGTGCAGTAGAACTGCATAACAGCCGCATTCGGGAAAGTCATTATACATCGCGGATTGATATATTTACACTCAGAAGCGGAATGGAGAGAGGAGAGATTTGGGTGGCTCTTAACATAGAGGTCTTGAGAGCCGACGAGAGTGAAGTGTTTTGAGTATGGAGCAGTGCCGGAATGAAAGGGCGGGAGATCTCCAAGAAGACCCACCGACCAGCGGCGTCGTCCAGCATGATTCCCACTTGCGAAAATCCGGGAGTGACCCCGGCGGGAATCGAACCCGGTTCGCCTACGTGGAACGCAAGTAGTCTAACCACTACACCAGCGCTACCCCTCTAGACTCAGAAGTTTTCATTCACAGAGTTTTCTAAATACAGAAGATGAGCTTTTATAAAATGTTTCGTCGTGGTGGCAGTTAATGACAACATATATTTAGTAATTAAACAGTTACATGGTTGGAGGGGGGGGGAGGATATACATCCAGACAGACATTCATGTGATTTCATAAGACTACCTTTCGACAGGAAAGTAGGCTGGAAACATATTTCAAACATGTTGGAACGCAGTTCAAGTGCCATAATGGCTACTATCAAGTCTTGGTGTAGGGATCTCAGCGACGTTCATTGTAGGTTTAGGACTATGGCGTTTTGCATCCAGTCATCAAGGAATCTCATCTTCAATAAACTAACAAGAAGCCAAGTCAAAATTAACGATCTAATAGCAGCTCTGGTAGATATATAAACTTTTCTGATCACGTGTAAAAATTACTAGTTTTACAAACCATTTACATAAATTAAGCACATAACAAATAATAGCAAGTTGCAACTTATCTCTTATTACTACCAAGGCTGTTTTTTTATCGGCATCCGGTAGCTGGCAGATAAGAATAACGTGCGTAACTGCAATGGAGATAGCAGCTCATGTGCAGCGGAGTTAATCCCTCCAAACACAACTAAGACACGTTCATGGTAAAGTAAGTTCTTTTAAAACCAACCTTTGAAAAACATCACTGCTCGGAACTGTATGCTACAGCACATGCGTGCTGCCGGGTAAGTTGACAGTAAATTAATAAAAGTAGTCATAAGTACAGTACATTGTACAGTAAATGAAATGTTTGAGTTTATGATCAATGAAGTCAGCGCTTTCTCTATACACATTGGAATATGTATTGCATACTAGTAACGGGTTTACTTTCCTTACAGTTCCACTTGTATGGCGCATGAATACATTGATGAGGCCCGTGGAAATGTTACATTTACATTCGGAGGAAGGATACAAAACGGGCAGAGAAGTAGATCTTAAGTGCTCAGTTTCGAAACGAAACATTATTTAGGACGTAGTCCATTGCAGTGGGCCTCAAAGAAAATCAGATTGATGTGTAGTGAAAAGAACACAGAAGCACATATTAGAAGCCAAGTTAGGCTGTCGTCAGTAGATTACATAAAATGAACACAGAGAATTCCGAAAAAGGAATTAAGTCAGAAAGTAACAATAAAACGTGACAAGTGGACACGACTCCCACTTAAACAACAAAAAATAATGAATATGAACAATGCAACAAAGACAGCACAGACGAAACCCAGTGTTTTCCAATTTCCTCACATCAGTTTGCAGGTGTTCCTCAGTTGGTCTGTATGCCTGAAAACGGGAACACATTGCAGTTCTCGAAACGTTGCATCTGTTCGTCTGTACTGCCTTTGTGCACAACTGCAAGTTTCATCAGTAGTTTTCCGTCTGTGCTATAGTCGTTGTATTGTCAATATTTATTATTTTTGCTGTTCAAGATTTTTGTATTCGTGTCTACTTGTTGAGTTTTAATGTTTGCTATCTGGCTTTACTCCTTGCTCGGGATTCTCTGTGTTGGTTTTTTCATACGCATAATGACGACAGCCGAACTTGGCTTCTATTATGTGCCTCAGTGTTGTTTTTGTCTACGCATTTTTCTAGTTTTCAAAGAGATACACTGTAATAGCGTATGTCCACAGCAATGTTTAATTAGAAACGTTGGCACCAATGCAAGGATACTTCTAGGAACAGCAGTGCTCAGTTTACCGCGAACCGCGTGTAGATGTGGTGTTGCGGTGAGTCGGCGATGGCAGAGCAGCGGGCGACAAGCGGAGCGGCTGCTGTGCGAGGTGTGCCGTGAAGTGCACACGCCGTGCGGACCAAGTTCATCGTCAGGCAAGTGCCATCTGCTGTAACAAGGTCAACTAGTGAGGCCTGCGCAGTCTAGTGCAGGCAGTTCACAAGGTCGCTGCGACGTTCGTGTCGAGTGCGGCTCAGAGAGCAAGTCTGTAGTGTTGCCAACCGTGGCAACTGTAACTGTAGCAGACGAATGTAAGCATGTAGGAAAATTGACGTTAAATATAATGAACAGTTTGTTGGGAACTTATTAAATTTTGTCCCCCAAACAAAACACACCTCTAACACTCTGTCCTTTCTACTGAAAATGTTATCTCCGGTCTGTTGATTGCCCAAGAAGAAGGCTCTCACAGTGTGGTAACACAATATGCCCGAAACGTTCTTAACAATTCTTTAATTTATTATTTGAAGTGTCTTACTAACAATGTGAAAATGAATTCTTCAGGTAAGGAGCGCAGGTTAATTGTGTTACATGTCGCCGAGATTCCGAACGCATACAACCGACATGCTGGTCTTTCGGATGGGAACTCGTGACATCGCCGGGCAAGTGAATCAAGCGGTTCGTCGAAGGCCACGGTATCCGTGCTGCTACAGCCTGAAGGACACCAGGAGACGGCCTACTTTGATAAGGACACAGGAAACTCTGGTCACGGTTGGCAAGTAACTCAGTCAACACGGACATTAGTGTACAACAAAAGCTGAGACATGTAGTATTTGTGTCAGTGTAATATATGTTTAATATTCAATATTTATAGTCCAGCATTAGTGGGTGTTTAAAATAACAGTCATTACGCGTTTAAAGTGTAGTTCAAGATAAGCAGAAATTTTACTAGAGGTGGCGTTTACCTCTTTCCTACCTCCCACCAAGACGAACCGGATTCAATCCCCGGTCGGGTCACAACCGGGTTTTCGTAAGTGGGGATCATGCCAGACGATGCCGCTGGTCAGCGGGTTTTCTCGGGGATCATTCGTTTTCCCCGCCCTTGCATTCCGGCGCTGCTCCACTCTAACCTCGTCGGCTCTCAAGATCTCGTTGTTAAGAGCCGCCCAAATCTCTCCACTCCTAATCTTTCCTAACCCCACCCTCCTCATTCCTTAGACCAGGACTGCGATGACTTAACGTTTCATGTAACACGCATCACGTTACACTTTCGCGTATACGTTAAACGTAGTCTTTTCAGGTGTTGTAATATAATGCATCGCAGCTGTTGTATTATAATGCATCGCAGCTGTTGCATTGTAATGCATCACGTACATTTCTCATGCTAAGTAAAAATGTCGATAAATATATTTCTTGCTTTTCAGATTGAAAAAACTGAAAATGCAAGTTATACTGGCGTANAAAAACTGAAAATTCAAGTTATACTGGCGTATCTGAGCTGTAACTTTGATGTAGTCACGAACAGACTACGAAAGTTTAGCGTTCGTGTTATATTCAAACTGAAGAGCACTAGAATAACTATATATAACCTCCAGAACACGAGCGTAGTGAAGTGAGGGTGATATGGAGTTTGTGGCCTCCTCCACGCCCCCCTTCTCTAGTAAGATTGCGATTAATACAAAAGTTATAATACACCAGAGCCGTTTTATTATTTTCGAAACTATCGGTATATATAGCTTGTTCTTAACCAAACGAAAACTGAAAACTATGTTTTACGAATTAAGTTTCTTAAAGCAATCTCCGATTTTTTGTTTTGATTTCGAATTGAGTAATCATTTTTCTATTAAATTTAATGATGGTTAAATTTAAATTATTTATAATATTTTAAAAAATAATCATTAAATATTGTAATATTAATATTTAAAGATGGAGGAACAATTATTTGTATTATTGATACGTGCTGTGTGTATGTTTTGACATTGCAAATGGCCTGTGAACCTGAACCTGTGTATCCCCTCCACCGTGCAGAAATGTCTGGCTTCTCCACTGCTCCAGAGTGAAATGCACTTGAGAAATGCATACTTGTTTTTCTTGTACACGTGAATGAATGCCGCATTTTCAGTCAGTTTTCTTATTATGTGTTACAGCAGTATGTATACGTTGACGTAGTTTATTCTTTGCTCCAATATTTTCTTC
Source organism: Clitarchus hookeri (assembly GCA_002778355.1). NCBI lineage: Eukaryota > Metazoa > Arthropoda > Insecta > Phasmatodea > Phasmatidae > Clitarchus > Clitarchus hookeri. Next base: position 164,709 of record NQII01005111.1, on the reverse strand, counting down.
TGGAAATGTAGCAAAATTATAATATTTTTTTGCTTTAAAAATGTTTTNGTCGCATTTGCAGTCAGTTTTCTTATTATGAGTTACAGCAGTATGTACACGTTGACGAAGTTTATTCTTTGCTCCAATATTTTCTTCTGGAAATGTAGCAAAATTATAATATTTTTTTGCTTTAAAAATGTTCTATCCTGCGGTATTGCGATACCGCAGAATGGATAACGAAATTTGTTGCACATATTAGTGAATTAATTGCACATGCCTATACGCTGGTTTCATGGGGATTCATTTTTCTACACCAATGCTTCCTTTATAACTTTACCACTTAGCTATCAATACTTATAATTTAGTTTTACAAGTACTAAATTCTGATTTAGGTGTTGTAATGAAACAGTTATTTGAAAATGTTAGAAGGGGAGACCGAGGAGTGTTGTGACATTTTGTACGTTTCCTAGCATATCATACTCAGTTATAGTTCAATATCAGAGTTCTTTCAACTCAAGGTACTTTGCCTTTTAAGCTATGGGAATCAAATCTCAAAAAAATAGTTATAATTCATGAGAAACAAATTAAAAACCCAAACAATGTCTAGTGTCACAACTCTCCTGCTACCGAGGTAAGTTGTGACAGAGGCTAAGGCGAGTTGTGACAGACGTACATTTGAGGATTTTATGGAAGAAATTTTAATTGTAATGCTATCGTTGGTGATTAAACTTAGTAATATAAGTAAAACGACATGTGAACACAATTTGTACCTTTTTATTCGAACTTTGTTACATACTGCATACTACAATAACAGTCTTATGAAATCATTATAATAATTTAGATTAATACAACAATTATTGGCACATATTATGAGATCAAGACAAAAATACCGAGCGTTATATAAGCCAGTGTCACTAGAGTTCCTCTCTCTGCCGATGTCATGGCGCTGAAGTGCTTTTCTCCCCGTCGCGCAATAATTCTGTCCGGTTTTTGAAGCGTTGTTATCCCGGTCTCGTCCATGTTCCATATATCTTTAGCATCAAGTGAATACTTGCTTAATATGCGTGTATAATTGTCAAAAAATGCACTCACATTGGTTTTATTAAAGCTCGTAGCGCGAGCTATGCTTGTTGCCTGAGGTAACCTTAAGGACAAGATTGGATGACGTTTCATAAATAATTTAAGCCATACTTCGCCGGCGATTTCATTTTCATACCACGACTTTGGAATATTTTTGTTATGCTCTTTTGCTAACCTGAAGGCCAAGCGTCTTGTTTCTTTTGTTGTCATTCCATAATTGGAAGCAGCGCAAGTCAACAAATATTCGCATAAAGTCTTTTCTTCCTCGTCGGTAAAAATTGTCTGACTTTGGTACCTGACAGATATAGGTTTCAATGCTGGATTGTGTTCTACAGATGTTTTCTTTTTTATAAATCGAGACAGTGACATGTAGTTTAGATTATACGAACTAGCAGCAGTTCGAAGACTCTGCCCTCGTAAAGTCACCTCTTCATAGGCTAGTTCGTAAATGTCTATACTGGCCAAGCCCCTGTTCGTCTTCCGCACGTATTGGTTAGGCGTCCTAAAGCAATAAAATAAGCCCTTTGTATGCAAAGCCACACCAAACAGTACGTTTACAACCAAAACAAACTAGTTGTGAGTGTACCGAGGAGAGTTGTGACAGCTTGTCACAACTCGCCTAAGTGCGCAAATGCCGCGCTTTAGCCAACTCATGCCTATAACCTCTAAACACGAATTGAATTTAGATAAGCAACGCCATGCTTTAACAGTTAAATAGTCAATGCTTGAAAGGTGTAATATTGCATTGCAATTATCCTAATACGTATCAAGCAATACGATATGCAAATATTGGTTACAAACTTACTTTTGGCATTTTCTTCCGAGCTGACGTCGTAAACAGAATACCGTCCCGCACAGGTCACCGGCGCGCACTGAGACAAGCGGGGGGTCGGCAACGAATGAGACGTGCGACGTTGCCAGCTCGCTAACTACCATCAGTTCCGAGAAATCGGCTTTGTCACAACTCACCTCTGTCACAACTCTCCTCGGTCTCCTCTACGAGTATCACGTATGGTAATAATTCGTTTACCGAGAGGGCATTTAATTGTCGTAGCAATTCAAAAGGCCTTGCGAGCATTTCTATAGTGTAGCATTGATGTATTGTTACTATATTTCCCTCGAAATATTATGCACAGAACATTTCAGCCATCAAATCGACATACTTTTGCTTTATCATATTGATAAAATCGACCTTAAACGTATTTTTGTTGCCAGCAACCTTAACCTATCCTCAAGTTGTATTTAATATCAGCAAATATCTAGTTTCAAGTTCGCCATTTTTTCTGTCTTTAGCACGTTGTTAGTCCTGCCTTCAGTTCGCACTAAAAGTTAGTCCGTAGTAAAGCCGCCAGATAATCCTCGGACTAGCAATAATGCGGGTCTCTGAATACGAACAAATGTGGTTGGAGGATAGTCTTTCCTTATAGTTGGAACTAAACACGACTAGGCATAAGGCTACGGTTACTATGGATGCGAGTTCTGACGAGAATGTGTTCGGACGAATACGTCCGAAATTCTCGTCAGAACAAGGTGGTTACACTGAGCGCGTTTTCTGATATTCTTATAGTCAGTACGTTTCTGCCGCCCAGCAAAGATGGACGAACTTCATGAATGTTATTTTCTTGAAAGTTCGTTAATGAAGTTATTGTTTTTAAGTGGTGGAAAAACAGAGCATGTCAACCAGTTATTTTCTAGTAGAGACGACAAAGGAGAGCTTGAAATGCTATTTCACGAATTGTGGGACCAACCGGAAAAGTTTTTCTAGTATTGCAGGATGAGACCAGCAACATTTGAATACATACTGAAGGGGATAGCAGAAAGCATCAAAAAGTTCTCCAATTTTCGTGAATGTATTTCGGCAAAACAAAGACTGGCTGTAACTTTAAGGTAAGAAAAAGTTTAACAAGTTTAAAAAGTTCTTTAATTCAATGGAAATTCGAAATATTCAAAAATGAAAATACAAACAAGTGAAATGAAATACGCAGCAAAAATTAACAAATGGCACTTNTTCCCATAAAGATAATATTCGCAAAACACTTGTTGGAGTTTAGTCCTCACAAACATTTTTCTTTCTTCTGGTACTTTCCTCAAATATGGCAGTAAACTAATCAGAAAATGATAGTCCGGATCTTCGTTTCGAGAAGCTGAATATCTTTCCTTGAACATTTGTATTCTTTGTTGTTCAAGCATCATATGTTTCAACCACAGAGGCATTATTCATCTTGGCAATTTTTTTCTGAGGAGCAGCAAAGTTTTGTGGTGGTGTAGTTTCATTCGTTGTGTTCTGAGGAGATTCGAGAGTTTCTGTTTGTGATTCTGGTTCGTTTTCAGGGGATCAGGGGAACAAGTAGTAGTTGAATTCTGGGTGTCTTCATGAAATGTTGTCTCGCTCGGGACATTATCATGGAATTGTCTTTTTTGAAATTGGTCCTTCAAAAACTCCATGCTTTTGAAATAGGCCCACTTAGACTCTTTGATGATCCCTCCCTCGTCTCCACTATTTTTTTTTTTAGGATTTTTTGCTCAATTCCTTGCGAAACGTGTCCCTCAAACCTCGCAACCTAGTTTCGCCTGCTTCACCTGGAATAAGTGAAAAAAAAAACCAATTTATCTATGTTTTTAATTGTAACCTAGTGTCATGTTAGTGTTTTGAATTATTGTTTTAATGAATATATTTATTTATTGTATAGTAGTTGTTTCTTATTACAGATTTCTATAAACGGAGATGTAATTTCGAGCACTAAGCTTCTCCTACAGAATTTCACACTGCGATATTCGAAACATAGTTTACGAAACATGCCAAGCTATATGGGAGTGCTTCTGCGGTATACATATGTTCTTGCCTACTACAAAGGAATAGAAAACCATCGCGAGTGACTTCTACAAACAATGGAATTTCCCCACTTGCATCGGTTGTATAGACGGGAAACATATTCGCATGAAATGCCNTCCGAAACATAGTTTACGAAACATGCCAAGCTATACGGGAGTGCTCCTGCGGTATACATATGTTCTTGCCTACTACAAAGGAATAGAAAACCATCGCGAGTGACTTCTACAAACAATGGAATTTCCCCACTTGCATCGGTTGTATAGACGGGAAACATATTCGCATGAAATGCCCCAAACAAACAGGGTCGATATATTTAAACTATAAGGGCTATTTTTCTGTTGTATTTCAGGGAATAGCTCATGCAAATTACAAGTTCATTGCTGTTGAAGTTGGGGCTTACGGTAAGCAAAGTGATGGGGGAACCTTTTCAGATTCAAATGTTTATCAACGGTTTGAAGCAAACCCTTTAAACATACCAGAGAATGAAAATGTGCCTTTGGTATTCTGGTAGCCAAGTGGAGGTGTTTAAAAACTGAACTGAAATTGATCCAATTAAAGTAGACATCGTAGTTAAATGCGTTTGTCTTTTGCATTACTTAATCATCGATAAGGAAGGTCTTACTTCCCTTGATATTCCCGAGATAGACTTTGAGCCCCTACACAATGTGCCAGTTTCACGGAGATATAATCACCACGGAAGACGCGCGAATGAGACTAGTGAAACCTTGAAAAACTATTTTGTTAGTTCAGCAGGTGAGATTCCGTTTCAACACAACCCACTGTAATAATCTATAGCTATACTAGTCATGTTCTTGATAGATAAAATGTAAACATTCATTCTAATTGCTTATGTAATTAATTTAAACACCACATCAAAATAAAAAATTGTACTTACTGCTAGTGTTGAGTTCTGTAGCAACTTTCTCCCACTTTTGCCGAGAAATATCTCTGTTATGATAATTTTTGTCTCTCATATCCCACAAACGCCTGTTCTCGTACACAAGACTTATCAATTTATCGTTATCTATGGTGAAATAACCAAATCACTCGAAATTCAACGCACGAAAACACCCAAAACAGACGCAGGTCGCACGAAAAAATCATACTTGTTTGAAAGCTCAACTGGTTCTGACGACGTCGTGCATGATGCGTTCGTCGCTGCCAGTGTAAACACTCTCATTGGAAAACAGGCATTTGTTTGTTCGGGCGAATTCGTCAGAGCTCGTCAGAACACATTTTCGTCAGAACTCGCATCCATAATAACCGTAGCCTAAGGCCCTGTCTCGCCAGTGACGGCGGTGCGGTGCGCTCGTGTGACTACAGTGGTAGACTGTTCGCTGTGAACTGAGGCTTTCGGAAGACAATCTGCTTGTGTGCACAATGTGTATTCCTCCGCCATATGTAACATTAACATTGCCGTGGGCCTCGTCACTTTAGCCATGCGCCGGACAAGCGAAACTGTGGAACTGTTAGAAAGTTACACATTTTGCGGATCTATTTATTGCTACACTTATATGCATTTAAGAAGCAGAAAGCAAATTAAATAATTTCATTATTTACAAACACTTACGTAACAATTTTAATTCAACGTTAAGACATGGAACTACTTTCTCTCCGTGGTCGCCAACTTAACTGGGTGCACGCCACTCAGTGCGCCCGTTTAAATGTACGTATGTAGCTAGGGCCAGTGATATTTTTCAATGGTTGATTTCAAAAGTGCTCAATCAACCGCGAACAGCCTACAGTTTATAACTTCGGTGAGCGAAGGTTTGAACGAAGAAGATCAGCACGCAGTGAACGTTTCTTCTAATGGCCGGAGGATGTGTGCGTGGTGCCAATATTTATAGAAGACTGTATGCACAGTATGAAGAAGGTGTTTGGCCGCGTAGGAGTGTGAGAATGGATAGAGAAGGTCAAGGAAGCTCGTGATCTCGCACAAGTGTCTGCCACAACGAAGATGCCAGACGACGACCCACGTCGGCTAGACGAGAGACAGTGGATTATGCAGCCAATCATGTGCAAACCAGCCACGGCTTTGCTTACGGAGTTATGAGATGTCTCGAAGCTCAGACTAAATAATTGTATAACGACAGAATATGAAAGCTTGTTTACATATGAGCAAATTGTACTACATACCAAGGAGATTACGTCGATGAATAATGTGTTTGTCTTTTCTACATGTTGATTAAAATAAATTATACAGTCAGAGTACGGATAAAACGCGTCAAAACCATNTCTACAGACAGAGTACGGATAAAACGCGTCAAAACCATTTTCCGTTAAGGCGAGGGGGTGGGGGTGAGGCGTTGCATTTTTGCANTATACAGTCAGAGTACGGATAAAACGCGTCAAAACCATTTTCCGTTAAGGCGAGGGGGTGGGGGTGAGGCGTTGCATTTTTGCAAATGCGCCCTACCACTTAATTTTATTTAGAAGTTAATTATGGCTGTATTTACACACACGCACATTCTACTTCTTGTTCACATATTATGTTACTTAATATTTGTACCAGTACAAACATTAATATTGATCTACATTTTTTGTAACTAAATGTAAATTATAAGTTTTTATCTACATATTTTTGTGGGTAATGGCCCCGCTGTTCCCGCGCTTTTTTTCAGATTCCCTTCGTACGGATAATACTTGGCTAGTCGTCATATTTTCATAATTAGTTTTCTCGTCAACGTCACTTCGTGACATTCCAAAACTTTTGTGGGTGCGGTGCTCCAAATAAAGTTACTGGTCGAGGAAAAAAGCTAACATGATACGTCCAGGGCATCCTGATCGCTAAATGTAAAATGGAATTCACCTTTAAAGCGTTTTTTATATCCCACGCACTCGTAAGACTATTTCAATAACTGGATAAAAGTGTGGTGATGATGTGAAATATGCATATTCTACTGATGATGAAGTGCCGATATCTGCAAAGCAAAAGCGTAAACATTATGTTGAATATAAGGGCTATTTGAGTTTGAACAGAAGAAACGAAGATTCGTACCTAGTACTCTGACCCAGAGGTTTCTAACAACCTACTCATCACAGAAGAACATAGATGCAGACATGTATCGTGAACCTTCTGCGAAGAGTGAGGTGAGATCTAGTTACTTATTTTCTGAAGACTCCAATGGCTTGGTTGATAGACTACGGGTGTTGGTTCCATTGCAGAGAAGTGTGGATATCTTTCTGTCAGCGAAGAGATAAATTCAATTATTGATGAACTCAGAGCTGAAGGCTTTATTGAATGACATATTATGTATGTGTATGATTTGGTTAAAAATATAAATAAATGCGGAAAATTAAAAAAATATTTTATTTTTNAGAATATAAATAAATGCGGAAAATTAAAAAAATATTTTATTTTTAAAATTCTTATTGACTACGAAATGTACCTACTGCTATGTGTTTATACATGTCTAGTAGGCTGTAAATGAATGTATTGCTACAATAATTCCACAGACTTCCCGATGAACAACAAACAAACATTGCCTTTGCCCTTCTTGCTATGTCTAGTCAGACTATCACTGAGGGCAAACATTCAATGACTACTTTCATGTTGTCGTGATGTAAGGAGCGAATCTTCAGAGTCCCTTGAGCAGTGTCGTCTCTCTTGCACGACTCATGGTTTAAAAGTATGTTGTTTCGTATGCGCTTACAGTTCTAGCACTATAAATGTTATGTTTTCAATTAAGTATATGTATATATTTAGTGTTTAAAACAGGACAAATTTATATTTTGTAATGTATAACTGAATTCCTCTGGTAAAGGTAAGTGCATGTGTGTGACCCTAGAGCCTGATGCATCCATCTCGGTTAGTGTTATGCATCCTCCCTTCGACTTGCCCAGACTTGCACAGTGCTCGCGCCGCCGGTCGACCATCTGGGATGCCTCACACATTCCCATCATGTTAGTTGATCGCACAACATCGGTCGGGTCGGACGCGTTCTGCTGCTAGTGTTGTTAGTGTTGGCCGTACTCTAAATGTGATGGTTTCGTTTCAGTCGGACGTAAGTAAGTAGTTTGCTACTCTGTTGTACTGACGAGGATGGCTGGTTTTGTCTAGCATCATATAACATGCTCGTGTAATAAGTGATTGCATTTGTTGGTAGGTTGTTATAACTATTTTCAATTTATCTTTTATTTTTATCTTGGTTTTCATCAGTCTGTAGAAGTTTTATCCCCTTCTCGTTTCCACACTTCACAATGGAAATTTTTTTCGCCTAACATAATGTACAGTGCTCGATGATTGCTCAATATATGCTGGTTGTTAATTGTTAATAACTATTTCCTTTTATAATAATTTTTTTATCTGTTTGCATAAAGGCACTACCTTAAAAACATTCTAGGCATCAGACACATCCAATAATCCCTTCGTCCAGTTGCAAATAGACAGGTATTTGTTTGTGGACAGATTTTATTTTGTATAGTACATATGTGAGAAGGAACTCTTTAGGCAGGTATGCAAGCTCGGTATCTTGCCTAGTTGTGCAGGTGATTTAATTATTCTATTTGCCTTGATAGCTGATAAAATTTTCTGACCACTAGAACAGCAATCCATCATTTTCACCTTCTCTTCTCGATGAGAGAATGAAGTTCTGAGTGATGTGTGGTGGTACGAACTGCTTTTTTTATAGACCTAAAAGTGAATATAGTGGACATAAGCGATATCCTCTACCAACACCAGTTTATTCGAAGCTATATTTTAAATATAGATGCTAATATTTACAGTTTGATGTATTCAAACGAAATAAATTGTTTTATTGTACTGTATAACTAAATTCCTCTCATAAAGGGACATGCATACGTAATATGTGATTGGGATGGTTGGTAAGTGCTTATAATTATTTTCTTTTTCATTTTATTTTATATCATTTTGCATCAGTGTATAACAGTGTTAACCTTATTGTTCCCGCACTTCATAACGGAAATTTCGTCGCCTAACATAATGTAGAGCACACAATGCTCACACAATATGCATTTGTAGGTAAAGGTGTATAAATATTGGCTTTTATATTTAATTTTTTAAAATTTGTTTGTCTAAATGCATAGCAGTGTCGTCTCTCTTGCACGACTAATGGTTTTTTGTTTAGTATGTGCTTACATTTCTGGTAATATAAATTATNTAGCAGTGTCGTCTCTCTTGCACGACTCATGGTTTTTTGTTTAGTATGTGCTTACATTTCTGGTAATATAAATTATATGTATTCAAATAAGTAAATTAATTTAAAATGTGATAACTGTTAGTTTGTACTGTATAACTGAATGCCTCTCGTAAAGGGAAGTGCATGTGTGACTCTGCTGGTCTGCCACCCTGGAGTGTGATGCGTCACTCTCTCGGCTAGTATTCTGTGTCATCCATTCGACTGGCCGAGGCCTGCACGGCCGCCTGGGACACCTTACAGATTCTAACGATGTTAGTTGATCGTGCGAAGTCGGCCAGGTCGGATGTGTTCCGCTGCTTGTGGTGTGAGTGTTGGTTGTACACTCAATGCGATGGTTTCGTTTCAGTCCGTTTGTAAGGAAGTCGTTTGCTATTCTGTTGCTATACTGAACAGGACAGTCTGGTATTGTATAGCATCGTTTAATAAGCATCGTACAGCACTCGATGCTTGTATAATATGTCATTGCTCAGGTTGGTAACTGCTTATAACTATTTTTCCTTAACATTTTGTTTTTATGTATGTTTGCATCAGTTTATAGCAGTGTTGATTTTATCGCAACTGTGCTTCGCGGCTCCGAAAAAGAATTTTTTCCAACTAACATTTTGTACAGCGCACGATACTCGTGCAATATACATACATTGTTTAATGCTTATATTTATTTGCTTCTATAATTATTTTGTTATCTGTTTGCATGAGCGCGTAGCAGTGACGTCTCTCTTGCGCGATTAATGTTTAAATATATGTTTTTTTGTGACAAGCAAAGCAAAACAGTCTTAAAAAGTCCGTAATGTATATCGCACTTGATGTATTGCAGTCATTTTTGTGGTTGGTCCTTGTGATAATTCGTTCTTTCTCATGTCGATGTGCATTCTAGTTTGTACTAAATTTCTTGGTGTGATAGCAACACTTATATCACTACTATGGACTATAGCTCCATCGGTGTTTTTATAAGTGCGCTTAGGGCATACTTGACCCTTTGGTCACTGTTTGGGGTGATGCCGATGTTACGAATTTGATGACACTATCTTAAAATATTTGGGAATTACTGCCAACTATGCTTATAAGTCCGTTTAAGGCATACTTGGCCTTGTGGTTCTCTTCGTGTTCGAGGTTGATGTCTATGTTACGAATTTGGTGACTATATCTTNTAAGGCATACTTGGCCTTGTGGTTCTCTTCGTGTTCGAGGTTGATGTCTATGTTACGAATTTGGTGACTATATCTTCCATGCTTCGGAAATGACAATCGACTATGTTTACAAGTAGGCTAAGGACCTACTTGACCCTACGACCCTTTACGCCTTCAAGGGTGATGTCCATGTTATGAATTTGGTAGCTGTATTTTTAATAGCTCGGAAATTACAGCCAACTATGCTTATAAGTGTGCTTAGGACATATTTGACAAAGCTGTAATTTTCCTTGTTGGGAGGGATGTCTTTGTTATATATTTGGTGACTATATCTTAAATGGTTTGGAAATTACGGCCAACTATGCTTATAAGTATGAGAAATCCGAGGTGGAATGATAGAGCATAAGACTCATCCCTGCCAAGATGTCAGGTGAAAGGATAGAGGAAGTAATATGAGAAAAACCATGGTGGAATGACAGAGCATGATGGGCGAAGTTGTATGACTGGGCAATGAACACGAACATTCTTCAGGCAAGATGGAATATGAGAAAACCAAAGTGGAATGACAGTGCATGATGGGAGACATTGCATGATGGGGCAATGAACACTAACGTTCTTCGTGTAAGGCAGATGGTGCTGGCATGGAATGACAGAGCATGAATGTCAGGGTAAACTCTCAAACCCTTTTTCCCCAAAAAGGAGTCACTTAGCCACATTGTGCAAAACACATTTTTTAAGGAAAATTCGAAAAAAATTCTGGCAATTTTATGGCGAAAAGGGAAATTCCGAGGGGAAAAAAAGGGTAAAAATTTCTTCGTGAAGTCATTGAAGATGGTCGCCGGCTTGTCCCCTTGTCACCAGCCCCCAGTCACCAGTCCCTGACTCAGAACCGCCTTTTTCTAACTACTCAAGACGATCATGAAGACAGTATAGATGAAAATGAACATGAAGACTGTAATAANGAAAAAAAGGGTAAAAATTTCTTCGTGAAGTCATTGAAGATGGTCGCCGGCTTGTCCCCTTGTCACCAGCCCCCAGTCACCAGTCCCTGACTTAGAACCGCCTTTTTCTAACTACTCAAGACGATCATGAAGACAGTATAGATGAAAATGAACATGAAGACTGTAATAATGTTGAAGAGGATAATGGTGATATTCTCGATGTACTGACATACTTCTCCAACACATTTGCTGCAATGAGAGACACTAAGAAGACAGAAGACGCCAAAATTCTGGCTACCTATTTCCCGAAAACCCGAATGAACTTTTTGACAGTCTCAGATATTTGATTGACCTTCAAAAACGTGGGTATTTCTCGTGCATTGTTGTAATATCTTCAATTATTAGTAAACTGAAGGAACGGAGATATATCGCATGAAACTGTTGGCGACTATGCATGATCTGCAAACATCTGAAAAATGTAAAGCTCGAATGTACAAAATAATTAGAAATATAGAATATATATAATAAGTAAATAAATTAAATTAATATAGACATAGCAATGTGTGTTTAATTTCTTATACAGTCCCTTCTGCTTCTCTGAAAAAGGCTGAATCGAGATAGTGTGTGGATGCTGACAGCTCCCCTAGCAGCGAAATCGAGATGTGTTGAAAATAGAAACCAATATGGAAGGCTCCGACAGCGCAAACTGTAATTTATAAACATAATCAAATATGGCTGCCGCCTGGTGGCTAAATCGACAACTCGCCTGGTTTGTGAATTAATACTCTAGCACCACCTAGGTGTTGAAAACATGTGAAATCTAAGATGGCATCCTACAGCAATGTATAAACAAATGTATAAACGTATGCAGCAATACGATAGAGTGATTATTGATCAGGGGAGTGGAGAGGGTCAGTCGGCTTCTGAGCGTGGTACTGGGGGAAACTGTGGAAATATAGGTTTTTAATTCAATTTTTTTTTATTATAAATTGTTTGAAATGTTTTAAATTAAAAATAAATATTTTATAATTTTTTGGGATTTTGGAAGTTTTTGGGTTTGAGCTCATTAAAAGTCACGGGCATGAGTTCAAGGTGAAGGTCTGTGTCACCTGGACCCAACATGGCTGACGAGATAGACACTGGTAGACCTGTCGAGGGCCGGTCGCGTCGGGAGTTTGATTTATCCACCTGCTATCGAACCCCGCACCTCCTATCTGTATATCTTTAAATACTTTCATTTTTTTTTTTTAATTTTGCAATTTTGCAATTTTTAATTTTTTTTGTTTTATGGTCATTAAAGGCTACGGGCTTGAGGTCAAGGTCAATGTTATAGGTCAAGGTCACCGACATCTAACGTGGCTGACGAGATGGACACTGGCCAACCTGGCGAGGGCCGATCATGTCGGGAGCTTCGTCTAACCGTCAATCATCGAACCCTGAACCTCCTACATGTACATCTTTAAATAATGTTTTAAAATAATTTTTAAATATTTTAAAAATTTTAATTTTTTTTGTGCGATTTTATAATTTTTCTGCATTTTTATATATTTTTTCGTTTCAAGGTCATTCAAGGCCGGGTATGAGGTCAAGGTAAGGTCATGTGTCAAGGTCAAAGTTCACCTGGGTCCAGTATGGCGGCCGGCCGGTGCCGGTGCCAGGTGCCAGTTTTGTCCCATTTAATATATGCATTGTCCCCGGACGCAGATGATCATTCTACTAGCGGTATCGCTTCACCAGAAGGAAACAAATTGTAAAGGAGAATATCCAGTGTTGTCTACCACACTGACAGAAAAACCCCGTGTGGCGTGAACCTTGGTTTCGGTAACTGTTTGAGGATTTCAACAACGTCCAACCATTGCTCACTTTGCTTACGAATATCGTCCAGGATCCATTTCTCGTCACACATCAAGTCACAAAAAAATTGGGGGCACATTACGGCGACAAACCAATGGTGTTTACCGACATTCGCCTATTGCTGTTTATGATGCTTCGTCAATACGTGCAGTGCTNGCGACAATAAATTGGGGGCACATTACGGCGACAAACCAATGGTGTTTACAGACATTCGCCTATTGCTGTTTATGATGCTTCGTCAATACGTGCAGTGCCCAGTGTTTTTTTATATTTTTCTAGTCGNCTCAGTGTTTTTTAAATATTTTTCTAGTTGTTTTAGGTAGTCAGAAATAGTTAAACTGGAGCAATGCATTGCTGGAACATTCCCCAACAATTATATCTTAATTTTCAGCATATTAAGTATTATTCCGTTGCGATATGAAATGATAGATGAATGTATGCAATAAAGGAGCATTATTTTTTTAAATGAAGGAAATGAGTTATAAGAATTTTACATATCACAATACAGTAGAGTCCCGCTAATCCGAACCACGCTAATCCGAAATTCCTGTTAATCCGAACAAACCAAAGTACAGAAGGTTGGAAAAAATCAAAACAAAAATACAACCCCATATTCAGTTTATTAGTAGTCTGTATCTTTATACATTGTATGTAGACGGTAATTATAGTACTTACAAATATTATTTGTTTATGTTCAGTCTTTTCTGGCGCAATGAAGAAAATCTGCTGGACGAAGCAATATTGCGCCATCGCCTCATATACATGACGTCAGCTGGTGTGGCGGTCAACTGTTGCTCGACGTAGCGTAGGCCAAGGTCAAGATCCGCTGCCGCGTCAGTAAGCTGCTCCGTATCACCATCACCGTCGGCCTCGACTTCGCTCTGATCTTCGTTGTGGTCAGGGTCTTGATGTGTTACTNGCCAAGGTCAAGATCCGCTGCCGCGTCAGTAAGCTGCTCCGTATCACCGTCGGCCTCGACTTCGCTCTGATCTTCGTTGTGGTCAGGGTCTTGATGTGTTACTCGTCTGTTAGGTTTTCATCGTCTGCAACATCTGCAGCCATCCACTCATCGACCTCAATTTTGGCTGCTTCTTCACACCCAGGAATTTGCTGCATGAGCTGAAGAATATTTTTTGTCCCACTGTTTTCATCTGGATTTTCAATCAAGGTCAATGTAGGCCATATTTTCTTCCAGTATTTTTTCAAAGATTGTTCAGTCACACTGTCCCAGGACTCAGCAGACCAGTAAACCACGTCCTTGATGTTCACTTTTTAAATATTTTGTAGTAGGGACAGGGAGTCATCCTGATCCTCTATTAAAGTGGATAAAAATAGCTTCTTGTAGCACAGTTTCATTGTTTGTAAAACTCCCTGGTCTATTGGCTGCAGCAGAGGAGTAACGTTGGGTGGGAGGAACACGGCCTTTATTTCACCACAAGTCAGTTCATTCACTTCAGGAGCAGAGTTCGGACTGGCAAATCATTTTCTTTATCAAACCGTGTCACAGCTGGCACAAACTGTTTTTTGAACCATTCTTAAAAAGACTCCCATTCAACCAAGCCTTTTTTTGGTGTATGTAGTAAACAGGAAGAGAATTCATATTAGTGTTTTTGAATGCTCGAGATTTTGCTGACTTTCCGATAACCATTAATGGCAGCTTGTGGTTACCTGTTGCATTGCAGCACGCCATTAATGTGACACGTTCCTTACTCATTTTAAAGCCGGGGGCCCGGGACTCATCTCTTGATGCAAGACTTTTCTTTGGAAGTGCCTTAAAGTTTAGACCTGCTTCGTGAGCATTATAAATTTCCTGAGGAGAATAATTACCTGCCGATATCAAATTGGAAAACTCAGTAGTGTATTCTTCGGCCGCAGCGTAATCAGCTTATAATATATCTCCCGTTATTGTTAGTTCACGAATCCGGTGACGTTTTTTCCACCTGTGAAGCCAGCCAATGCTTGCCGTGAATGGAATGTTATCGCCATTTATTAAGGTGGATAGCCTTCTGTTGAATTAGAGGTCCGCTCATAGGTGTGCCCCTTTGTCTCTCTTGCGTAAACCACAGACAAAGTGATTCGTCAACTTTTTCAAACTGTGACGATTTCGATGTTTGTCAAGATTCGAGGGTTTTTTCGGAAGTCGACACACAAAACTGTTCAAGCTTGGCTCGGTTCTTTTTCCAGTCTGTAATAGTGGCTTTCCCTACACCAAATTCCACTGATAATTTTGTTGCACTCTCCGCTACATCTAAACGTCCTAAAACTTCCAATTTATTTTTAAGCGTACACATAGTATGCTTTATTTTAGTAGCCATTTTAAACAAAGCAATATACTGCCAGGCACAAACAAGAAAGATGTTGACACGAAACAAACACGACACGCGATGTGAACCCAACAAAAGTGTGCAAACAACTAACAAAAGCAAGACAGTGAGTGCGTTGCGCAGGCGCAGTGACATATGCCTCAAGGTCACTCACCCAACCACCGGAACCACTTTCGCACACTCCACCATACTAATACTTCCGGCCCCGTGCGTCTGTACTCAATACATATGTATTATTAAATTAACTTCTTGGTGCTCCATTAAAGAAGGTATTTTGGTTAATCCGAAAATTTGGTAATCCGCACTGGCTTCGGTCGCAATTAATTCGGATTAACGGGACTCTACTGTAATTGTTCATGCTATTATAATGCCGCGAAGAACAGTTATTGAGAATTTGTTATGCTATTCACCCGTATTTCAATTTTCACTTTTGAGATAAAATTTATAGTGTCAGCATTTCTGTGANAGAATTTGTTATGCTATTCACCCGTATTTCAATTTTCACTTTTGAGATAAAATTTATAGTGTCAGCATTTCTGTGAGTTAAACGCTTATCGCAGGTGAAGCAAGTATCGGATTTCAAAGAAATTGCAACTCGCCACTCCTGTGATTTCAATATACACTTAGCTGAAATAGTTTAAATAACTTTTTTGAAATTTGCATGAATCAAGATTTGAAGTATAAATCGTCACATTTAAACTAAAAAACTTATTAATTCACACGAATTATTTAATATTTTTATTAGGAGTTAAGTTATCATTTACTTCATGTCACGAAACCATTTAACTGTGTTGAGAGAGTGGAGAGGTTTGGGTGGCTCTTAACAGCGAGGTCTTGAGAGCCGATGAGGGAGAAACGAGGTTGATATTGAGCAGCACTGGAATGCAAGGGTAGGGGAAACAGGATATCCCGGAGAAAACACGCTGACCAGTGGCATGGTCCAGCACTATTCCCAAGAGAAAAAATCCGGGAGCGACCCCTCAGGGAGTCGAACCTGGTTCCCCTTGGTGGGAGGTGAGCACCCTTGCCACTTCGCCACCGTGGCCCCTCAAAACATAGAAGTGTGATGTTTGGCTGTCGGTCAGCCTGAACGTGAGTCGTGTCCCTCCACCTGGGAGAGCCGTGGCCGCCGGCAGGAAGTGTTCCCAACCAGTGACGCACGGCCGTTACGATGTGCGTCTTTGCTGCATGGCTTCCTCACATTACGAGACTTGTTTCCCGCCAATTTGAAGTCGTGCAGCAGAATGACCCGCTAATCAAGCTGTTCCAGCACATTACTGTAATCCATCGTACGAAATGTGCAGCACTAGAACACGTCGTATGATACATGCATATGCCATATACACTGCAAATAGCGTGCATTCATGTATGTATGTTGCTGTGACTTATAATGAGCATTACTCGAGGGCCCATCGTTCCCACGGGGTAGGGTGCAGGTAGAATCGAACGAGGAGAGTGTGCACACTTCGGCCATTAGTTTCGAACAAGTTGATACACACACGAGTGTGTGTGTAAGTATTTATATATTAAAATTATACATGTATGGCACACACAAACAAACGCATACACAAACGTATACACATTCTGAAATATTCAGCTTTCATGTTTTTTTTTTTTTNATGGCACACACAAACAAACGCATACACAAACGTATACACATTCTGAAATATTCAGCTTTCATGTTTTTTTTTTTTTGCAACTTTCTTCTTCCTATAAAATGGGGTGATTATAAATAGTGGAATAAAAAGAAACAAAACNGTTTTTTTTTTTTTGCAACTTTCTTCTTCCTATAAAATGGGGTGATTATAAATAGTGGAATAAAAAGAAACAAAACTTTAAAACAAAAGATTATAGTCTACTGACTGAAAGACAAACCAATAAAATATGAATTTATGGGATAAATAGTACTCTCCAATTTTATTAGTTTGCATTTCAGTCAGATGAAATCAAAACTTTATTTTAAAGCTTTTCTTTTGTTTTTCACCCCATTGTTTAATTATTACCCTACTGCGCGGTACTTTGTAAAGTAAGTAGAGATGTTCTTGACACCACAGTAAACAGGGGTAGCAGTTGNTATTACCCTACTGCACGGTACTTTGTAAAGTAAGTAGAGATGTTCTTGACACCACAGTAAACAGGGGTAGCAGTTGCAGTTGCTTCTACAAGGAACGTGTTTGCCTCCGAGTGGGTCTATTATGATCGCGACGCTAGGAAACGCAAAGCAGTTTTGCGTTCGACGACGACGCAAAACAGCACTTTGCGTTACTTCTGACTACGATATTCAGTTTGCGAACGCAAAGTTTGCATCGACGATAAAAAAAGGTCGCAAACATAACGCGGGAGACATACACCACACAAACCACTTTGTGTCTCGCGCAGCAAGAGAAAATGGCGGACAATTTTCATGAGTGGCCGTAACCTCGTGAAAAATAAACTGTTCTAATTTAATAATGGAACTTAGAAACAGTATCTTCCATATGTTAAAAAAAAGTATTCATTTTCATTTCCAAATCAGTTAAAGGTTACAGAAGCAACAGATATTTGATTTCAGGATGAGTACATATATGTCCATACCACAGACACGCACAGTTGCGTGGAAGGTGCTTAAACTATTGTGATTTGCAGAACTTTCTAGTTCACTGTAGCACAGTGGATAAGTTCGCGAGCTAGTCACNAGGAAATCAATCGCATCAGGTCAAACGCAGTCCCTGGCCCCGATGACATCACCTCTCGCTTATTGAAGTCCATCTCTAAGAAAACACTCATCTACTTCACCAATATCATCAACTCCACTCTCAACACCGGACACTTCCCCAACACATGGAGGGAAGCCTCGGTCGTGCCCGTCCCAGAAGGGAAAGCGGCGGCCAACCTGCCTTCGTCGTATCGCCCGTTATCGCTGTTATCTATAATATCCAAAGTCACAGAGCACGCCGTACTGGCCAGGCTCGGAGCGGAAGTAGCTCGTCTACCAGACTTCCAGTTTAGCTTCCGACGTCATCTCTCAACTCAACACGCCCTAGCACACGCAACAGACATCATCACTCACAATTTCACCGATCATAAACGCACGGGGATGGCGCTCCTAGATCTGAGCCGTGCATTCGACAAAGTACACCACCACGCACTACTACTCTAGCTAGCATTCTTGGGGTTCAATCCTTCACTCATTCCTGAAAGCCCGCACATTCCGTCTCATTCCCATGTGCAATCACCGCAGGAGTGCCCCAAGGATCTACGCTCTCCCCTCTTCTATACACACACGACATACCGATCCCCATCGAATACACAGTTGTCATGTATGCGGACGATACCGCAATCCTGGCCCACCAGACAGATCTACACATGATTAGCGCCCGGCTCACCGTGGCCGTCCGCGCAATCTCAACTTATTTTCAATCCTGGGGCATCCCACTAAACGCCAACAAAACAGAAACAATAATTTTCACCCGTCGTCGCCCCAAACTTCCACCACCCATAGGCATTCAAGGCAATATCATCAAATGGAAAGACTCAGTAAAATATTTAGGCATAACTTTAGATAAATCCCTTAGATTCACACCGCACTTTTCATCGACAACGGCGCAGGCCCACTGCACATTCAACTCACTTTCTTCAATACTACGCCCCCGAAGTCCTCTTTCAGTGTGTGACAGAGCCCGCCTCTTCAAGGCCTACATCATCCCAATCCTTCTCTATGCTTCAGCTATTTTCGCACATGTCCCAAACTCCCGCCTTCACCCAATCACTGCCTGCTTCACTAAACTGCTCCGTGACACTCTCGGCCACCACAGAAAAACAAACTAATTTAGATATGACACAGCAGCCGCACGCACACTTATCAACACATATGCTACACGGTTCTTTACCAAGGCCAGAGACAACACACTGCACATAGTGCAATAAATATGAGCCCACGACATGCCAGACACATATCCACACAAACTCCTGATCGACTTCCCAGGGTACCGGCCGCCGTGGTAAGAAGACAACTCTCAGCACCGACAACTAGTCAGAAAATCAAGAAATCAAAATGTAAATAGACTCAAACCGGATGTATATATATATATATAAGTGTAAACCATGTAAATATTAGCGATAATCATTGAGAACATTCGAAAGAGTACAACAAATGTATTAATTTATTGTGAACCAATTTAAATATGTTAAGAGTAACCACTATGTGCATACATCATAGTTAATAATCCATTAGTAAATAATATGAGCCATAAGTAAATAGGCCGAAAGTGCTTCAAAGACATAATAGATTAAGGTGTACCAATGTGAACACATCAAAGACAAAACACTAAGTATATATAGGTTAAAAGTGGAATCACTGTGTAAAGTTGTTCTAGCATAATTATTAGGTATATTTATTTATTTTGTTTGAACTGTAACTACAAGGGTTTTTCTTAACTTTTCCCTTAATTCTGTACTTGTAGTAATAACACATCCAAATGTAAGACCCACGAAAGTGGGTCAGTTATTAAAATAACTTATAACTACCACANTTAAGAGTAACCACTATGTGCATACATCATAGTTAATAATCCATTAGTAAATAATATGAGCCATAAGTAAATAGGCTGAAAGTGCTTCAAAGACATAATAGATTAAGGTGTACCAATGTGAACACATCAAAGACAAAACACTAAATATATATAGGTTAAAAGTGGAATCACTGTGTAAAGTTGTTCTAGCATAATTATTAGGTATATTTATTTATTTTGTTTGAACTGTAACTACAAGGGTTTTTCTTAACTTTTCCTTTAATTCTGTGCTTGTAGTAATAACACATCCAAATGTAAGACCCACGAAAGTGGGTCAGTTATTAAAATAACTTATAACTACCACAAGAGCCCGGTAAGTATAAGCGCTGCTGCACGGCACCTCAGCCATAAGTTTGTTAGTAGTAAAGGTTCTTCGGAAGCAGTTATATAAAATTTTCTGTGAACTCAATTAGTTTTCACAGCGCCATGAGGCAAGCACGTTGTCATAATAAGAGATACATTTCAAGACCTGTTTTCAGGAATATTGGTTCTTTTGATTGCGATGTTGCTAAGGATGATAGTGTGTTTGTGAAGCAAGTTACTACAGCAGAGGAGAGTTTCATTATACTGAGCTTTATGTATAGGTTTGCTTTGCAAGGAATGACTGCTCATAACGGATCTGGTTTTCTAGAGTTTTGCTTTTACAAACATCCTCACAACAGTACAGTTGAAGGTTTCCGAAAACCCACAAGCAATTAGCCAATCCAAGATATGGTCACTTGATGTGGTTATCCAATGAGAATCAGAGGAGAAGGTGGAGTCCTTCCGGCTAATTGGTCGAACGAAGGTGAATAATTGGAGGAGGGGTGGGGCAATTAGCCAATTAGAAATAGGGGTGTAGGGTAACCGACTAATTGATTGAACGAATGTTTCTGAAAACACCCGCGTTATTAGCCAATGAGAAACATTGGTGGAGGTATTAAATATATTGTAAGGGGTGGGATTAGCCAGTGAGAAACACTGGTGGAGGTATTAAATATATTGTAAGGGGTGGGATTAGCTAATAAGATTCAGGGGCGGGACAATTGGTCAATTAAATATATTGGAAGGGGTTAGTGGAGGGGGTCAATTGGCTGCTGTGCGCGGTGCTGGCGACAGCACCAGCAATGTAAAACAAATAACAAACGAAAAAACCAAGATGGCGGTTGAACAAAGGTGAGAGACAAACTCCAGTAATGTATAAACAAATGACAAACTAAAAAAATTAAGATGGCTGATGGTGGCTGTGTCGCCGACCAATATGGCGGACTGCACCGACCAAGATGGTGGACGGCTGCACCTACTACGATGGCGAACCATGGCTGTGACACCCACCAAAATGGCGGACTGTGCCTACNTGTGACACCCACCAAAATGGCGGACTGTGCCTACCAAGATGGTGGAATGAGTATGGGTGAAGGAGCGTGTGGGGAAACTCCAAAAATTTAAGTTTTTTTTAAACAATTTTAAATAGTTTTTAATAAGTTTTAAATAATTTTTAAACATTTTTTAAATATTATTTTTATATATGTTTTACCATTTTTGGGTAAAACACACAAGTTTCTAACAATCTACTTCCGGGATTAATCTTCATACCCTGCGAACCAAATCTATACAATAAATAAATAAAAACGTAACTTTCTTC
>NQII01005111.1:114970-142118 GCA_002778355.1 Clitarchus hookeri | reverse complement strand
CGGGATATGACAGTTGAGACAAGCTTACAGTATGAGCTAACTCTGTTCCCATTGTCCCTGTTCAGCAACAAAGATCATAATATGAACAAGGCAAACAAGGCAGATTTTGCAAAGACAAGCCTGAAGGCGTTAACTGAACCACTTGACCTCAGTAACCAACCCTGCCGGACTCTGGTGATTGATGGCGGATGGCTTCTTTACATGGTGAAGTGGGAACAACATCAGACCTGGCAGGAGATCGCTGACAATTACCTCAGCTACGTGCAGTGTCTGGGCCACCGATCTCAGAAGATTATTGTGGTCTTTGATGGCTACAGCAGATCACCAAAAGATCATGACCACATCCGGCGTACCAAGAATTCCTGCTGTGATCTCCAAATTCGAGCGGATATGGTTCACTGGACCCCAAGAGCGAAGTTCCTGGACAACACTCATAACAAGAGCGAGCTTATCCACCTCCTTTCTTCAACCTTCCAAAAACATCACATTACTGTGGAGCAGTGTGACAACGATGCTGACACTTCGATTGTGAGAGAGGCATTGTCTGCTGCTTCAGATAGTTCTGTTCAGGCCAGTAACATTTGTTTTGTGTTTTTCTTCATTAACTACTGTACTAGTTATTGCCCGGAGAGGATGGGGTTGTTTAAAAAGAAGCGAATCCACATTCTTTAAAAATTTTCGTATGTGTTTTCGCACGGTTCATTATGCATTAGTCTGGCTACTTTCAGGTCCAGGCAGAAGATACAGACGTGCTTGTAATGCCGGTGTACCATAACTCAGGCAGTCACCAACCACTATTCTTCACCACATCAAACGGCTCTTATGACGTCACAAATATCCAGAAATCTCTCTCTGAAANAGTCACCAACCACTATTCTTCACCACATCAAACGGCTCTTATGACGTCACAAATATCCAGAAATCTCTCTCTGAAATACAGATGCGCTGTCTGCTCTTCTGCCACGCCTTCACAGGGTGTGATACGGTTTCCGCAATATCTGGCCATGGGAANTCTGCTCTTCTGCCACGCCTTCACAGGGTGTGATACGGTTTCCGCAATATCTGGCCATGGGAAAACAACTCTATTTAGGAGGTAGTAATGGTACTAATAATTAGAATGTTAGAATATCAAAACTATTTAATATAATAATAATATTAATTGTATTTATAATAATTTTATGTACGTTTCATATTATACTTGACACAAACGTGATGTATTTTCACAGGTTTTGTGCAGGGGACGTGGATGAGTACATGAACATCTTCCTTGACACAGAAGCCACCAAGCAGGCAGTGATTCACACTGGTACCGTGATTTTCCAGTATATTTATCACGGACAAGATACAGCATTGGGTGAAATTCAGTACAACATGTTCTCAAAGAAGGCAGCGGCTGGAGTGATCAAACCAGAGACTCTACCTCCAACAGAGGGTGCTGCTGCACAACATTCACTCCGAGCCTACCTGCAGACACGGGACTGGATCCTTCTACAGAGCATGTCTCTGAACCCCAATGACTATGGATGGACATTAGGTGGACATGGATATGAGCCAGTTCCAACAATAGACCCCATGGCTCCTGAGGAGCTTCTTAAGGTCACGAGCTGTAACTGGCACGGGGATTGCAGCAACCGGCGGTGCAGCTGCAAGAAGAATGGGGTCACATGCGTCTCCGCTTGTGGAGTCTGTAAAGGCATTACATGCAAAAATTGTAGTGATGATGCTGTTGAGACTGAAAAAGACATAGACAAAGACTGTTGAAACCTTAGACATTGTGATTGAGTAAAATATATTTTGAATGTAACTGTAATAATTATTAAATTTTTTATTAAATAATGGAGTGTTTTGGTAAGATATAAATGCTAACAATCATCTCAGATTTATGAAAAACCCATATTTGACCGTCGCAAAGTTACTGAAAGCTGAATAAAAAAAATCGATTTTTCAAAAAATAATTAATCGATACCCTAACTTTAGGAGGTTTTTTTTTGGGGTTTCCCACATGAATTGAGTTTCAACATTTTAATACATGTTATTACACACCTTTACAAACATATTGGTGAAATAATTGTTTGGTAACAATTTAGTTAGCAGATTTGCTAAATATCTCATAAAATCCTCTCACTAAGAGTGAGACTGACGGGTGGGACTATTGAACTGGATGCGTGAGTGTAAGACATTTGGAATGATGGCACTAGACAGATTAAATATGTGTAAATAATGGGCGTGAATTAAGTGACTGTACCAATATAGCCATTGATAAGGACTTTAATTAGAATTGAGATAGACACTAAATATTGCACTCACAAAGAATAACACGAGTAATAATCGTTATAGTTAGTTTAATGTTGTAAATACTAGCATTGAAATTAAATTAGAAATCAAGTATTGTTTTTCTTATTTTTATCGATATATCCATCCCTTAGGAACGCGAATGCGCTCCTCTGATATCTTGTAACATTGCGTTAAATTTATAGGCCTTTGTGTAGCTAACCTAAGAGCATTTATCAGACTTCTCAATTTAGCAAACTTCACTCTGGTCAAAATGAGACTTTGATTTAGAAACGATTGTAAAATAGACTTCCTTCAAAGTTAAACTTTAGAATAAAATTTCGACTTGGCAAAGTTGTCGTGAAAGTTTTGTTCGTTAAGGACGAAAGTTGTTATTTTTTTAAAGTACGTTTTTNATTCGACTTGGCAAAGTTGTCGTGAAAGTTTTGTTCGTTAAGGACGAAAGTTGTTATTTTTTTAAAGTACGTTTTTTCTGAACTCTTTAATAGTGGAATGTAGTAGAGAGATTCCCTGTGTTCTGACGCAATGTTCGGCTGAGCTGCGAGGTGCTATCCAACCAGACTTTAATGGTCTGTTGCTCTACTTGGACAGTATCATATTGGATTTCGGTGACCTTGACATTTTGGTGGCCGCCGAAGACGTTGAACTTAAAATTTATAAGAGAAGTTTTGAAACATTTTTTAAGGCTAACTTATCGATGTGGATCCTTTTGTTATCCGCATCCTATGCATCCCATTGTAAATCAAAAACAGTATGTGTTACATGTTCTGCTTCCGTGAGATGTAGAACAAGCCTAAAGAATGGGGGTTTAAAAGATCGGTTAAAGAAGAAAAACGATAACGTAATGAACGCGTACATAATGAATGTGTACATAATAAACATTTATATAATGAATTTGTAAGTAATGAACATGAACGAAATGAACATGTACATAATGAACATGTACATAATGAACGTGTACGGAATAAATGTGTACATATCAGAATGAAAGTAGGTATTCTTACGAAACAGTTCACGGTTATCGTGTACGTGTCATGCAGGAACATCCTCGATGTGTGTGCGTGTAATAAATGGCGATGTTTTATTTCTTCTCGTGTATGTATGACCTTCAGATCCTANACATCCTCGATGTGTGTGCGTGTAATAAATGGCGATGTTTTATTTCTTCTCGTGTATGTATGACCTTCAGATCCTAGAATTGAAAGATAAAAGAAGAATAAGAAGTGGCGTATTGCATTTAATAAAACACTATATATTTAAAATAAAAGTGACGTTTTTTTTCTTTTACTTATTAAAAAATACATCTAAATTGTATGTAATAATAAATTTTATTTTAATTTTGAGTAGTANCAATTAGCTCAGCTACATGCAGGGTCTGGGCCACCGATCTCAGAAGATTATTGTGGTCTTTGATGGCTACAGCAGACCACTAAAAGATCATGACCACATCCGGCGTACCAAGAATTCCTGCTGTGATCTCCAAATTCGAGCGGATATGGTTCACTGGACTCCAAGAGCGAAGTTCCTGGACAACACTCATAACAAGAGCGAGCTTATCCACCTCCTTTCTTCAACCTTCCAAAAACATCACATTACTGTGGAGCAGTGTGACAACGATGCTGACACTTCGATTGTGAGAGAGGCATTGTCTGCTGCTTCAGATAGTTCTGTTGAGGTCAGTAACATTTGTTTTGTGTTTTTCTTCATTAACTACTGTACTAGTTGTTGCCCGGAGAGGATGGGGTTGTTTAAAAAGAAGCGAATCCACATTCTTTAAAAATTTTCGTATGTGTTTTCGCACG
Source organism: Clitarchus hookeri (assembly GCA_002778355.1). Classification (NCBI taxonomy): domain Eukaryota; kingdom Metazoa; phylum Arthropoda; class Insecta; order Phasmatodea; family Phasmatidae; genus Clitarchus; species Clitarchus hookeri. Next base: position 138,024 of record NQII01005111.1, on the reverse strand, counting down.
GTTCATTATGCATTGGTCTACTTTCAGGTCCGGGCAGAAGATACAGACGTGCTTGTAATGCTGGTGTACCATAGCTCAGGCAGTCACCAACCACTATTCTTCACCACATCAAACGGCTCTTATGACGTCACAAAGATCCAGAAATCTCTCTCTGAAAGACAGATGCGCTATCTGCTCTTCTGCCACGCCTTCACAGGGTGTGATACGGTTTCCGCAATCTCTGGCCATGGGAAAACAACTCTATTTGACAGGTAGTAATGGTACTAATAGTTAGAATGTTAGAATATCAAAACTATTTAATATAACAATAATATTAATTGTATTTATAATAATTGTATGTACGTTTCATATTATACTTGACACAAACGTGATGTATTTTCACAGGTTTTGTGCAGGGGACGTGGATGAGTACATGAACATCTTCCTTGACACAGAAGCCACCAAGCAGGCAGTGATTCACACTGGTACCGTGATTTTCCAGTATATTTATCACGGACAAGATACAGCATTGGGTGAAATTCAGTACAACATGTTCTCAAAGAAGGCAGCGGCTGGAGTGATCAAACCAGAGACTCTACCTCCAACAGAGGGTGCTGCTGCACAACATTCACTCCGAGCCTACCTGCAGACACGGGACTGGATCCTTCTACAGAGCATGTCTCTGAACCCCAATGACTATGGATGGACATTAGGTGGACATGGATATGAGCCAGTTCCAACAATAGACCCCATGGCTCCTGAGGATCTTCTTAAGGTCACGAGCTGTAACTGGCACGGGGATTGCAGCAACCGGCGATGCAGCTGCAAGAAGAATGGGGTCACATGCATCTCCGCTTGTGGAGTCTGTAAAGGCATTACATGCAAAAATTGTAGTGATGATGCTGTTGAGACTGAAAAAGACATAGACAAAGACTGTTGAAACCTTAGACATTGTGATTGAGTAAAATATATTTTGAATGTAACTGTAATAATTATTAAAATTTTTATTAAATAATGGAGTGTTTTGGTAAGATATAAATGCTAACAATCATCTCAGATTTATGAAAAACCCATATTTGACCGTCGCAAAGTTACTGAAAGCTGAATTAAAAAAAAACGATTTTTCAAAAAATAATTAATCGATACCCTAACTTTAGGAGGTTTTTTTTTGGGGTTTCCCACATGAATTGAGTTTCAACATTTTAATACATGTTATTACACACCTTTACAAACATATTGGTGAAATAATTGTTTGGTAACAATTTAGTTAGCAGATTTGCTAAATATCTCATAAAATCCCCTCACTAAGAGTGAGACTGACGGGTGGGACTATTGAACTGGATGCGTGAGTGTAAGACATTTGGAATGATGGCACTAGACAGATTAAATATGTGTAAATAATGGGCGTGAATTAAGTGACTGTACCAATATAGCCATTGATAAGGACTTTAATTAGAATTGAGATAGACACTAAATATTGCACTCACAAAGAATAACACGAGTAATAATCGTTATAGTTAGTTTAATGTTGTAAATACTAGCATTGAAATTAAATTAGAAATCAAGTATTGTTTTTCTTATTTTTATCGATATATCCATCCCTTAGGAACGCGAATGCGCTCCTCTGATATCTTGTAACATTGCGTTAAATTTATAGGCCTTTGTGTAGCTAACCTAAGAGCATTTATCAGACTTCTCAATTTAGCAAACTTCACTCTGGTCAAAGTGAGACTTTGATTTAGAAACGATTGTAAAATAGACTTCCTTCAAAGTTAAACTTTAGAATAAAAATTCGACTTGGCAAAGTTGTCGTGAAAGTTTTGTTCGTTAAGGACGAAAGTTGTTATTTTTTTAAAGTACGTTTTTTCTGAACTCTTTAATAGTGGAATGTAGTAGAGAGATTCCCTGTGTTCTGACGCAATGTTCGGCTGAGCTGCGAGGTGCTATCCAACCAGACTTTAATGGTCTGTTGCTCTACTTGGACAGTATCATATTGGATTTCGGTGACCTTGACATTTTGGTGGCCGCCGAAGACGTTGAACTTAAAATTTATAAGAGAAGTTTTGAAACATTTTTTAAGGCTAACTTATCGATGTGGATCCTTTTGTTATCCGCATCCTATGCATCCCATTGTAAATCAAAAACAGTATGTGTTACATGTTCTGCTTCCGTGAGATGTAGAACAAGCCTAAAGAATGGGGGTTTAAAAGATCGGTTAAAGAAGAAAAACGATAACGTAATGAACGCGTACATAATGAATGTGTACATAATAAACATTTATATAATGAATTTGTAAGTAATGAACATGAACGAAATGAACATGTACATAATGAACATGTACATAATGAACGTGTACGGAATAAATGTGTACATATCAGAATGAAAGTAGGTATTCTTACGAAACAGTTCACGGTTATCGTGTACGTGTCATGCAGGAACATCCTCGATGTGTGTGCGTGTAATAAATGGCGATGTTTTATTTCTTCTCGTGTATGTATGACCTTCAGATCCTATAATTGAAAGATAAAAGAAGAATAAGAAGAGGCGTATTGCATTTAATAAAACATTATATATTTAAAATAAAAGTGACGTTTTTTTCTTTTACTTATTAAAAAATACATCTAAATTGTATGTAATAATAAATTTTATTTTAATTTTGAGTAGTATTATTAAGTTTTTGTATTACAATATTGACAAATCCTAGGTAGTGACAGAATAATGGTGCAAATGAAATAAAATAAAACAAGAAGTTACTGATATAACTAACGAACATACTTTCATCTAGACGGGTGCAAATACACTGAAGAGCCAAAAAAAACTGGTACACCTGCCTAATATCGTGTAGCCCCTCCCCCTCCCCCCTAGGTCGCAGAAGTGTCGCAAGACGACGTGGCATGGACTCGACTAATGTCTGAAGGTATGCAGGAGGCAATTCACACCATGAATACTGAATCCAATCTGCGCCAATTTGAGAAAGGGTTGCACATCTGTCACGTTTAATGATTCTCGTCAGTCGTCGTTTGTCCCGTTCTTACACGATCTTTTCCGGCCGCAGCGATGTCGAAGTTGTGATGTTTTACCGGATTCCCGATATTCGTGAAATGGTCGTACGCGAACATCCAAATGTTATCGCTACCTCGGAGATGCTATGTCCCATCTCTCGTGCGCCGACTATAACACCACGTTCAAACTCACTTAAATCTTGATAACCTGCCATTGTAGCAACAGTAACCGATCTAGCTGCCGACCGCATCGCGTTACTCTGATTGGTTCCATACCTCTGTTATTTGCATACGCATGCCTATGCCAGTTTTTTTTAGCTCTTCGGTGTAACTCTTTATGTAGTTCTTAAAAGCTTAAGATGGTAGGAAAGCCTTGACGTCTCGTTGACAGCAATATCACTACATATTAAAACATAAACATAACAGTAGTAAGAAAATTAGATACATGCGTGCCTTGCACGGCACTCAAACCCAGAAAACCTTGTACCATAAGTAAGTGTGCAATCAACTGCATTATGGAGGTCGGATTCAGAGTATCAACTTCGGATGTAATCAGTCTAATATTTAATGATGGAGTTTTCTAACCTCAAATTTTTACATTTCCGTCATTTTTAAAATAAGTATCTGAACCACTCAAAGCACGCATGTTTACATGGCCTACCATAGCGCTTTGTGTGAAGAATTTGGTGGAAATCGGTTGACTAGTCCCTGAGATATGGCATACACATTTTATTTTCTTATTTGGTGCTATATATTACAAAATTATCCAAAGAAAAATTTTATGTATACGATGGTGTTAATATATGCTGCCAGCATAAAACCTATAGTTGAATTTAGTTAAATTGTTTAGTATATGCGGCAAACATTAAAATATGTATAAAGCCACCATTTAAAAAAACAGTGCCTGATCCCACTTAAATCAAATAAGTTTACATGACATTATGTAGGTAGCGCTACTGGTGTGCAAAATTTGGTGGAAATTCGCTGAATTGTTTCGGAAAAATGGCAAAATGCTCAATTTTCTCGCCTGGCACCATTTTGCAAAAACGCTAGCAAAAGAGGATCTTTGTATTCGTAATTGATTCTTCTAATGAATACTGTTGGAGTGCAACATTTAGCTAAATTTTCTTGACATGGTTAACCTAAATTATTTATATTAATGCCAATAATAAAATACCTACTCTACCTAAAACATGCAAGTACGTATATATACTCCACTATGGCACTTCCGTACTTGCATGTAAAATCTAGTAGGAATACGTTGATTGGTACTCGATATTTGGCATAAAACCTCGATTTTTTAATGTGGCGATCTTTATAAATCGAGGGGGAAAATGTTATGTATTGTCACATTAGGTATTGTCATAGATACAGTATACAAAGTTATGTTAAAATCGGCTATATAGNTGTTGGAGTGCAACATTTAGCTAAATTTTCTTGACATGGTTAACCTAAATTATTTATATTAATGCCAATAATAAAAGACCTACTCTACCTAAAACATGCAAGTACGTATATATACTCCACTATGGCACTTCCGTACTTGCATGTAAAATCTAGTAGGAATACGTTGATTGGTACTCGATATTTGGCATAAAACCTCGATTTTTTAATGTGGCGATCTTTATAAATCGAGGGGAAAAATGTTATGTATTGTCACATTAGGTATTGTCATAGATACAGTATACAAAGTTATGTTAAAATCGGCTATATAGTTTTGTAGATACGGTACACTAAGGGAAAGTGTTACTTTAGCCGTCATTCTGAAAATAAGTGTCTGGCACACCTAAGCCATACAAATAATCCCAGAAAACACAACTTGTCGGCTAGTGTCCAAAGTAAGCTTTTTTTAAAGACAGATTGTTAGCATTTACGATAAAGTCAATGGGTCTATATATTTATTATGATAACAGATGGATATCACAGAAATTATGTCGGCCTGATATCTCACAGCTAATCAATCGCCAACATATTACAGAAGATTCTGGGTCGATTACGACACAGCATCTTTTTACTTAGTTTGTACGAGTAAATATATAATTGATTCCGGCCCAGTATATTTTAAAGACAAGGCACTTTATCTATATAAAGATATTTTTCTGATGTCCTCTTACTCGAGTAATATTTGTAAGCAACGGTAATATGCATACACCTAATTTAAACCTTCAGGCTAACGTATATCTCGATAGCTCAGTTGGCTAATGAACCTATCTACGAACCCAAGATTAGGCAATTCAAGACTCCTCCATTCCACAGGATTTTTCTGTTGTATTAAAATACATGTGATGATAGAGGCGAACATCACATGTATAACAAATAGGTAACACTTCGATCTTAAATTCAAGGTGAAACAAACACACACTATAGAGTTTCGTATCTTGCCGGTCAACATCTGGTGTATGTTTGGCACTGTCGGTAAACAGTTGGCCGACGTTCCTATTTATATTGGCTCAATTCAGGCATAAGACATCGGGCTAGTATTGGCTGTAAAAGTTAGTTTGGCAAGCTTTTACTGGCCCGATTCTGACCCGTGTTTTCCCGTTTGTTGGGTATGACCTACCACAGTACAATTTCTTCACCAAATTTGGTGTAAAACAGTTTACTCTTTCCCAAGATACGATATAAAAAATTTATTTTCTCAGGTAGGACTATCTTACAAAATGGCGGACAAAAGATATTTCGTGTGAGCACATTTTACAGTTGTAATATATATTGACAGCAAACAAAATTTTGGTTTCGACTATATAGCTCACTAAGCTAAAATAGCTATATTGCCACCATTTTGTAAGCAAGTGTCTGACCTACTTAAAACATACCGGTTTGCACCAAATGCCAAATTTGGTAGGAACCGAGTAATTGAGTTATGATATATGGCATAAAAACTTTATTCTTGTCGCGCTATCTTACAAAATGGCGTTCTAAAGAAGCTCTGGATATACACATCTGATATTTGTAATGTATCCTGCCAGCATAGAAAGTTATGTTGGGATTGATTACATGGTTTCAAAGACATAGCATACAAAAATAAATTGGCTACATGGCCGCCATTTTGTAAATCAGTGTCTGACCTACTTAAAACGTAGCAGTTTACATCATATGGCGCAGTACTATTTGTATGTCAAATTTAATAGGAATCGGTATATTGTTTCACGAGTTAAGGCATAGAATCTTTATTTATTCGTGTGGCACTATCTTACATAATTGAAGACAAAAGTTGTTATGTGTTTGCATTTATGATGCTTCTATAGTTCCGTTCAGCAAACAAAATTTGGTCGAAATTGGTTAAACGGTACGGTAGATACACCCAATAAACCTTAAACATTTGTATTAGAAAATAAGTGTCTAATCAATTTAAGTTGTATGCCTTTATATGGCTTACTTACATGCCAAATTTGGCGAGAATTGGTTGAGCAGTTTTCGAGATATAGCGTAATGGTGGACCAACAACAATACCCATCTTGATGCACAAACAGGGAAGTAATCCCATAAGCCTTTCTTTCCTTCGGAAAGTATGCTAATTAAATAAAATGTTATTTGCCAATAAATCACTACTTTAGTAAAATAAAATTAATTTCTAACCGCGTGTGGTTGGTTGAACATAAGACGCGTACATTCGCTATGAACGCTTGTGAAGACTATCGAGACGTTTGTTGCGTACACGAGCATGGTAATGCAGAGACGTTGAGAGTGTTGAAGCTGCGTGATCGTCGACGTGCGGAGTCGAGTAGCGGCATTCCCGTCAAGGCTGNCCCATAAGCCTTTCTTTCCTTCGGAAAGTATGCTAATTAAATAAAATGTTATTTGCCAATAAATCACTACTTTAGTCAAATAAAATTAATTTCTAACCGCGTGTGGTTGGTTGAACATAAGACGCGTACATTCGCTATGAACGCTTGTGAAGACTATCGAGACGTTTGTTGCGTACACGATCACGGTAATANTTGGTTGAACATAAGACGCGTACATTCGCTATGAACGCTTGTGAAGACTATCGAGACGTTTGTTGCGTACACGATCACGGTAATACAGAGACGTTGAGAGTGTTGAAGCTGCGTGATCGTCGACGTGCGGAGTCGAGTAGCGGCATTCCCGTCAAGGCTGGCGGGGTCGCTCGCGCCTCAAGGCCGCAGAGGTCTGTCGTCGCCTGTCGCTCGAGGTAGGTGACCGCTAATACTTGCCTCCAGACGCCCAAGGCTTCGACGTCATCACAGCTCCGGGATTGCGGAGACTTCACGCCACACGCATCTCGCTACACTCTCACGTGTACGTCGCGGTGTATTATGACGCTTCACGTGAGCACGTTAACTTCGTGTGTCGAATAACAATTCCCCTTTTCAGATTGACAACTCTCAACATTCAAGTTATACACGCGTATTTGTGTTTTAACTTTTATGTGGCTGTAACAGTTTGTGAAAGTATGGCGTTCTTTATATATATATATATTTAAACTTTCAAAACAACTAAAAGTTGGCCATAATCTCCAGAATCGAATGTACCTGGGAGATGTAGACATGTTTTTTGTGTAGGACCATATGTGAATAAATCGTATGATCTGCTCGATAAAACTAAATTATGTTTCATGAAGTACAAAAAATTGCTGATTTAATAGTAAACGATGGTCATTTCACGCAAGCATTTTTCCTTCCCAGAAACATAATTAATGAACTGTGGCAATGTTAATCTCCCTAAATAAGCATTTGCGAATCCGAAAACCAACTAACTATAATTACTCTTTCATCCTAATTTCCGGGAGAAAATTATATGCGGTAGATTAAAAACGTGAGCACACGACGACGAGAAANATTACTCTTTCATCCTAATTTCCGGGAGAAAATTATATGCGGTAGATTAAAAACGTGAGCACACGACGACGAGAAAAAACAAAACAAAATAGTGAAAAGCAAAGATAATCATCATCGTAGATACTGGGTTCAAAAATTATTTAAAGTCACACAACAGTATTTCACAAACAAAAATAAATTAAATTAAATGGAGCATACACACTTAACACACTTGAATTAAAGATTTACAAGATGAACTAAGAAACGAATTCTTTATTACCTGGTTGCATTAATAGGGCTAAAAACGTGTAAACACAGACATTTTCTGGAAGTTCTCGTGCATAATTTTCGAGCTTTTTCATTACGTTTGTGTGTGGTGTATACACTGTATGTGTGTATACAAATATATGTATATACAATGGAGAGCCAAAAAAACTGGTACCCTGCCTAATATCGTGTAGGCNAAGAAGACGTGGCATGGACTCGACTACTGTCTGAAGGTATGCAGGAGGCAATTCACACCATGAATCCTGCAGGGCAGTCCACAAATCCAATCTGCGCCAAATTGATAAAGGGTTGCACGTTTATCACGTTTAATGATTCTCGTCAGTCGTCGTTTGTCCCGTTCTTTCACAATCTTTTTCCGGCCGTAGCGATGTCGAAGATGTGATGTTTTACCGGATTCCCGATATTAACGGCACACTCGTGAAATGGTCGTACGCGAACATCCAAATGTTATCGCTACCTCGGAGATGCCATGTCCCATCTCTCGTGCGCCGACTATAACACCACGTTCGAACTCACTTAAATCTTGATAACCGGCCATTGTAGCAGCAGTAACCGATCTAGCAGCCGACCGCATCGCGTTACTCTGATTGTTCCATACCTCTGTTATTTGCATACGCACGCCTATACCAGTTTTTTTGGCTCTTCAGTGTACACATATAATAACGCGTGGAACCCGCCGGTGTTTGTTGTGTGAACGGACGACACGGCGTGATACCCGACGAGCAGAAAGTCAACTGTGAGTGGGGGAGCTCGGATATCTCTAGAACATTTCGGACTGGTGGAATCTGGACTAAACAAAGGTGGGATTGTATGAACATGTGATACGTACTTTATTGTAAATATTGGAACTGTCAAATATAAATGCACCAAATAATAAGTAATTAGATATACTATCCAATAAGTACTGATATTTATATGAAGCCTTAAAACTTAATAATGCTTATTGGTAAGCACGTGGTTTAATCGTAATGTACAGTGTCCCGCCCTTAAATTGTAATTCTTAGTTTGTGATGTAGATTTAATCTCTAACCTTTTCCACGTTGATTTACACTGCGATTATTCTGTCCCACGAGCAAATATATTGTGAACCCCGAAGAACAATTGAAGAAAATAAAATACATAAACAACGTAATAAATAGCTAATAAAATTATTTTGAATGTATAGTATAATCTTTATTTTCATAGCAAGACAATTTTGTAAACAAGATACATAGGTTACAATATGTAATGTTAGTTTTATATACCAAGTATGGAGTTAAATAAAGTTGTAGTTCTTAAAATGGCCATTTAAATTATTTGAGAATATCTTGAAGTTGTTTCTGCTTGATGTGTTACATTAACGCAATTTTGAAAGCTTAACAAAAGCAGTAAAAAAGTATTTTTGACAACAGAATGAATGTAAATGTTACCAAATAGACGTAGGTTAGGGAATGCGAAGAATGAATATATTCTACGGCCAGCGACGATATAGCTAAAGCACGCTATTTTGGTAGAGCATTATGCAGCTACTTGGTCATCTTAATCGGTCAATACGAGTGGCAATTCACGAACTNTCACGCTATTTTGGTAGAGCATTATGCAGCTACTTGGTCATCTTAATCGGTCAATACGAGTGGCAATTCACGAACTTCAATAGAGAGGGCAAGTGTGAAGCCGTGTCCTGGTATGGCCGTGAACCGTAGTTAACCTTCCTGTTAACCACAAGAGCGCTGGCTGGTCGTGTGTAGCTGTGGTCGAGTACCGCTACTGTGGCGGCTGACACAGGACTCCCCACCACGTGGCAAGCGGAGCCTCGTGAAGACGGCGACAGGGAGCAGCACCAGTCCTCTTGCACCGCTGTGTATCGTCACTGGGACGCTACTCCCCCAGCGTACACGCCCATGTGAGGGCTCTTGTCCTCCCACCTGCATATCAAGTCTCGAGCCCAGGTTGGGGGCAGCTAGCCCATCCCGCCTGGCTGTCGATCAAATTGATATACTGTGCTAAAGAGGAGAGGAGGTGGTGAGGGGGAAGCGAGCTCGCATTCGACACGTCAATGTGAAGGGGACGGTCTGATGTTTCCTTTATGGTGCGCCACCCCATTGGCACCTAACTGTTCGCGGATACCTGAACGAGACGTTGTCGCAACGCTGGATTGGTCGAGGAACAACTGGTGACCAGGCTCTTCATCACTGGCCCCCAATAAGCCCGGATATTACCCCGTGCGTTTTTTTTTCTATTGGGTACATAAGGATCAAGTGTTTCGTCCACCGAGGCGAGCCGGGTTCGATTCCCGGCGGGGTCGATCCCCGGATTTTCGCATGTGGGAATCGTGACGGACGATGCCGCTGGTCGTTGGGTTTTCCCAGGGATCTCCCATTTCCCTCGTCCTTGCATTCCGGCGCTGCTTCACACGCACCTCGCTTCGCCCTCATCGGCTCTCAAGACTCAGATGTTACGAACCACCCATATCTCCTCTCAGGTCCTCAAGTACGTCCCCGCCACCCCCCGCCCCCCAAAGACGAGCAACACGTGCAGCGTATAGTCGTGGAGGGGCGAGGTTTGGACCACTCTGAACAGGACCATATTATAATGTTTTCTATTAAATAGTTGTATACACGTATACTCTTATCTCAGTAAACATATGTTCTAAGAATACGACTTTTCGCAGAAAAGGTAAAAATCAGACATTTAGATCCGCATAGTTTTGCTTTTATAGTACAGTGTATAATCAAAAAGAAAAATCGTGAAATGGTAGAACAATCGCATTCTGAGAGCTGGCCTGCGAAATTTCCTTCGAAGGTAGCGGGGAAGTACAACAGTACGTCTGTAGGGCTTTCATCGTGTGTAATGAAGTCCCACTGTTGCAGATCTAATTCGAGTAGTGCGGTGCAACGACTGAAATGCTGCAAGTAAGTTCAACGTTTTTCGCGTAGGGGTGGTGGGGCGCTAATCGCGTGTGTTAGCATCGCTCGTACCCCCCCCCCCCNAGCTTTAGGTACATAGGAGACTTGAGGCCGCCCCCGGCCTTGCGACTGAAAGATAGAGTTTACTCCATGTATCTTCCACAGTTTTCTACGTGCATTGTTCGTAAAGGTTTCATTCGCTTCAGTTTTGCAGCAGAAATATTTGTACAGGGGCAAAATGCTATTTTTTGTAGGCTGCATACTTTTTTAATTATTTTAAAATTTAGTAAAATTTAAAACTCGTCTGTAGTACAGGCTTTAAGACATACAAACGTTTTGGGCGTGCTATATTTTATGTTAACTGATGACGATTATAAAGTCCATGGTGCCATAGACATAACATTGTTACAAAAAGAGATAAAGTGCATCGCGCATTTTTGGCCATTGTTCCCGGCTCCGAGATGGCTCACATACGCCCATCTTGCACGTGAAAGCGCGCCTTCGGGCACAGTGTTGCTAGCTTTCTGCCTGCCAGAGCCGGGTCGATATTGCCGCTGTGTTCTGTGCTTGTGTTCTTCGCGCGGTGCGAAGTAAGAAGAACAATACCGATTAGACGTGGGTCGTTACGTCATTTTCAAGAAACGTAACGAAACTAGTTACTTGGTCGCCGTCACCAGTTTTANATACAAACGTTTTGGGCGTGCTATATTTTATGTTAACTGATGACGATTATAAAGTCCATGGTGCCATAGACATAACTTTGTTACAAAAAGAGATAAAGTGCATCGCGCATTTTTGGCCATTGTTCCCGGCTGCGAGATGGCTCACATACGCCCATCTTGCACGTGAAAGCGCGCCTTCGGGCACAGTGTTGCTAGCTTTCTGCTTGCCAGAGCCGGGTCGATATTCCCGCTGTGTTCTGTGCTTGTGTACTTCGCGCGGTGCGAAGTAAGAAGAACNCTGTGCTTGTGTACTTCGCGCGGTGCGAAGTAAGAAGAACAATACCGATGCGTCATTTCAGAAACGAAGGAGACGCATGGCTACACCATATACTCCCGCCTCGTGTATAACGGTTGGTTACAGCCGGCGCTATGTTATTTTCTCTTACAGATAGTCACTCATACGTTGCATGATTGTTGTGATAGCCTACAGATGTAATAACTCACCTGTTAAGTCTCGATCTCGACGCCCACGATGTCACTTTGTGCTACTGTCTTAACTCTCCGCCTACATCCACTGACCTTCTCTCCTCGCGTCTTATTTTCCGCTGTCAGCTCTACACAGTCGCACCGGTTATCGGCAGTTATCTCGCCGTAACACACACGAACGTGATGCTGCGACGAACCTCAACTAAACTGTGTTGTATTGAGTTTGCGTTGTGTAGTTGTGAACAGAATGCGAATGCGACGGTGCATTCTGAGCAGCGAGTGCTCCGGGCCACGTGGTGACGCCGGCAGGTCTGAGAACATCGCTCATTCTGCTGTTTCGCTGTGTGAGCGTAATGATGCGAACATGGTCACCGAAGATCTCAAATGACATTAAGTAAATACTATATACCACAAAAAACCAAATACCACATTAAAAATTATTTATTATAACAAAAGTGGCATATATATATTCGTATTTTCCGTACTAAAAAAAATTAACAGATTCTAAATGCATAATTGAACTTAATCCACAGGTGTAAAGATTACATTTTTGTGTTTACAGCTCAATAAATTTCTCAGCTACAATTTTCAGGGCCAGACTACCAGATAACACAAGCAGAATTTAAATACTCCTCCATAGTTAGAAAGCTTCTCTTACCAGTCAAGGCCCCGCGGGGATGTGAATGGATGTATCCGTCGTCGAATGTTAAGTAGCCTTTTATGTTTGGTTAGACTGTCCGTGTATGTGGAAATGACTGACTATGTAGTACTAGACACTAATGCGAAGGGAAACTGTANTGTTTGGTTAGACTGTCCGTGTATGTGGAAATGACTGACTATGTAGTACTAGACACTAATGCGAAGGGAAACTGTAAGGCAGTGTATACCGTAGAATTAAATAGTCAAAGTATACTTACCAATTCCCGCTTCGATTACCTTCTCTCAAGGGCCCGTTTTTGGATGTGTAAATCAGAATGTTTTAATACATAACCTTGAAATTTTTGCCATGTAAAGTATACAGTCAAAACACGTTATAATCCGTTCTTACGGTAGGTCAGGTAGCGGTCCCGCCGTGTTGGCTGAAACTGCTACTTATGAAATATGAAACATATCCAGTTTTTAAAATGGAGAAGCCGTGTGGCGCGCGTATCAGAGATTTAAAACTTCAACAGAAAAACGAAGAGGCGACCACGTTCCGCCCTGCAAAATGGAACAACTTGGTGAAATATCAGCATCCTACTTTCTGAACTGTTTAGTTACTTTTCTGTAAATAAATAGATATGAAATTTATTAGTTTTCCGAAGATTCAATCATTCCGGTTTTCAACCTTGGGTAATGAATCCACCAGTAGTTTAGCTGCATTTGGTTTCCAGTATGCAATAAAATTTACCAGCTTAAACGCCATAGCAGATAACATTTTGATAAATTAAAAATATANTTTGGTTTCCAGTATGCAATAAAATTTACCAGCTTAAACGCCATAGCAGATAACATTTTGATAAATTAAAAATATAGTGCAAAATAATACTAATTCTAAAATATACAGTGGTGTAATCACATGTTCTATGAATACTTTTTTTTCCTCAGAAATTTAGAAGAAACCTTTGATCCTTTTCATATTCCTCCTTTAATTGCGGAAACAGANAATACTTTTTTTTCCTCAGAAATTTAGAAGAAACCTTTGATCCTTTTCATATTCCTCCTTTAATTGCGGAAACAGAAATAACTGAGTTTTATTAACGACCACCGAAATGTTGATATTGCGCCTTTAACAAAGCAGCTAATGGAATTGGGAGAACGTCCCCGATTCTGCATGTTGGGCTTGTATAAGCTGCAAAAAGAAATAGACAGTGGATTATTCTTTACTTTGTTTTCTTTTGTGACAACTGTGACTCTCGTAAGTGCGTGACATCTGACAGCTCGCAAGAAGTAAATGATGCTGTGGTGTGGGGTTCTGTGTCTGTGGGTATTGGATACTCACAAGTTGAGGAACTTATGTCAGTACTCGACATTCCCATGATGGCATGAGAAACATTCCACATACGCGAAACTTCTATGGGACAAGTAAGCAGATCCAATTATTTGTAACAGAAGTTTCATGTAATTCCTAACCCTCCCAGTCCCTCGCCGTTTTGCAACTGCTGGTGTTGCAAATGTGTAGTGTTTCTGTATGAACAATACTTAGATTCACTCGCTATTTACCTGCTTCTCGCGGTCAATGAACTGCATGACTGGTTCACAAATCAGACGAGACACCAGACGAACCTGTGAGAAGACACCGGCTGTAGCGGGTTATCAAGATTCTTATTTGCGGCGCTGTTCATAAACATCGTTATTGTGCGGCATGTCCACAGTTCTGGTCATATGGACTGAAAGAGTGGTTATTAATGCCTTATTTCAAGTTGACACTCATATTCAAAAGTTTTGGATTTTTTCCCCGCTATTCCGGGGTAAATTATATCGAAATGTATCAACATTCAGTGGGGCAGGAGGGGGGAGGGGTCATTGCCCACCCCAAGTGAAAGTACAGAGTGTGCAAGGAGATGGCAAATCCTTCCTTAGTATGAAATAAGTTTGGGACCTTATTACGGACACTTTCACACAGCCTGTGACTAACGTCATTCATACCTCCTCATAGACTTACTAACAAACATTCCTCTTTAATCTCTCCCCAAAGTAAGCTTCATTCGGCGACGAGGTATTTTCGACTGATGCCTATACGTTTCAGTAAAAGTGGCGCTTCACTTTACCCTGGCTCTTGAAAGACGTCTGCACCTACCATGTTAGCAAACCGCTAATCCCTAATGGTTAGTGGTGGGTACACCAACCTACTGGTAAGTGTGCTTGCAATGCCAGCAACCGTACAGGGACGAAGACGCTGTGTGATTGTAGTCACATGTTACGTTAATGCTAAGTGAACGGTGACTAGTCTACAATACAGGAAATCTATGCACATGAAAATAACATTTATGAAGCCACTATTAAAAATACGAAATTAGAAAAACAGCAAGCAAATAATAAACAAAAATGAATATTCGGAGTTGGAGTTATTATTAATAGCATTAAGAGACAGTTCAGGTAATTATTTTGTCCGCGGCAGGGAGCCAGTGTAAGTCGAACAAGACTAGGCTTCACTCCTCGCTGGAGGTAGCAGATTATATGGAAAATTGTAGATAAATTGCATTAACAGAGTTCTTGGTTTGCTTTCGGGAAGTACGTTGTCTGTTAAAATTAAGTGGTTATAAATATGTGGTATGAGAATAAAGTAAGTGAGTACAAAAGAATACCCCAACTTTGAAGGTCTATAATATCAAAACCAAACAACTTACAACCTTGATTGACCAATCAAATGAACCGTGGAACAGTGAAGATTGTTTACCATATTTTCATAATGTTCAATGTTACCACCATGAGCGGTCCGAACGACATCTACGCGATAATCAAACTCGTTTCACGCTCTTGTCAGCATATCCGGTGTTACGGTTTGGATGGCGACCGTAACTCTCGGTTTGCGGTGGGGAGGGGGTAGTGAGCTCGCGTTCGACACGTCAATGTGAAGGGCACGGTCTGATGTTTCCTTTATTTGCCGAGAGATGACACTGGGAGCGTCTGTCGTAGCACTATGAGCGTGTGTTGTGTGTTAGTCCGCATCACGATGGCGACGGAACAACAGAAGGCGTTCTGTGTTATTCAGTTTACTAAATTTAAATAGGTTACGACTGTTCAACGTGAATTCCGTCGAAAACAGGGACGTCGACCTCCCGATAGGTGGAGTATCGTACGTTAGTTTCTTCAGTTCCGTGACACAGGGTGCCTTTGCAAAGGCAAAAGTTCCGGGCTGCCGCGTGTGTCCGAAGAGAACGTGCAATGGTCAACCAAGCGTTCGTTCGCTGTCCGAGAAAATCAACTCGACAATCTAGCCGGGAAATGCAAATCCCTCAATCGATGGTATGAACAGTGTTTCGAAAGCGATTGCTGTACAAACCATACAGGTAATAGCTTGTACATGCTCTTACCGAAAGGGATAGAGAAATGAGACGTGATTTATGCGCATTCGTTGTTGCCCAGAACGAGGTACACGACGCCTTCATGTCTAAGCTGGTTTTTAGCGATAAAGCGACGTTCCATATAAATGGTAAGGTGAACCGGCACAACGTGCGGATATGGAGTCAGGAGCCTTCACATGAAACCACCGAACACGAGCGCACTTCCCCCAAAGTGAACGTGTTTTGCGTTGTATCCAAAGACACTGTTTCTGGCCCTTTCTTTTTTCACGAGCCCACTGTTACTGGAATCCCTTATTTGGACATGCTTACAGAGTGGTTGTTTCCTCAGTTAGAAGAGGCGGCGGTGGNCTTTGTCGCAATGCTGGATTGGTTGAGGAGCAGCTGGTGACCAGGCTCTTCATCACTGGCCCCCAAGAAGCCCGGATCTTACCCCGTGCGATTTTTTTCTATGGTGGTACATAAAGGATCAAGTATTTCGTCCACCATTGCCGGCTAACATTGACGACCTCAAAACGAGAATTACGGTCGCCATCCAAACCGTAACACCGGATATGCTGACAAGAGCGTGAAACGAGTTTGATTATCGCGTAGATGTCGTTCGGGCCGCTCGTGGTGGTCACATTGAACATTTATGAATTTATGCTAAACAAACTTCACGGTTCCACGGTTCATTTGATTGGTCAACCAAGGTTGTACGTTCTTTGGTTTTAAGATCTTCAAAGATGGGGTATTGTTTTATACTCAACCTGTATATTCGTTTCGTTTCCGTATAGTTTATTTGAGGCATGAGAACAATTGATTTGAAATTACGCCAGTGAGTAACATTTCCTTGAATTGCAGTCTCTGGCTCAGCTATAATGTACAAACCTTTACGTCAGAAGAAAACTTCATAGTTATGGTTCGTTTGTAATGCGCCATATCCGTGGAGTTCCGCCTAAGAGGTCCTGAGATTATCTTAATAACTAGACGTGGTGAAATGAATTAATTTGGAGCAGTAAAATTTAAGATAAATTTACGATCAATTAATTCTAGTCAACACTGTAATAAAAAAATAAAAAATTACAATGTGAAGATAACAATAGCGAGGACATGAGTTAATAATTGTTTAATTAGCATTTATAAAAATTAGACAATTTTAATATTTCTTCAATTACCATCAAATGCAAATACGCTTTAAAATGTCTGGAATAAACCATTTTCAGTAGCTGGTTATGGTTATTTTGCAAATGTTATTTTGAATGCAACAACTTAATTTTACTCTCAGCATTTAAATATATAGCTAAATAAAGTTTACAGAGATTTCAGCTCGGTTTTCGTGCCATTGGTGTTTTTGTACGTCATACTGAAGTAAAATCTAGCCCACTGTCAAGATATGTTTGAGAGGTAACGCTAAAGATAAATAATTCTCAGGAAATAAAATAATATTTACGTGACTAAATCTGCCAAGTTTTTAAATATCACATTATCATTAAACTGGCAAAAGTGAACAAGTCAGATATTGCCCGAATGAGTATCAAACGAAGTGTAAAATTATTTTAACGAAAGATTCTCAACTTATGTAATTGAATGACTTTCTTGAACATGGAAGTAGATTAAAAATGCAACATAATCTACACAGAAAATAAGTCAAGATTATACTTTCTTCAGAATCACAATTCCGTGGAAGAAAACCAGTTCTTCAGAAAGGAGGAGACAAGTCGCATGACTGGTCCATTGCTTAATTCCTCAGTTAGTTTATTTGATCATTTCAAATAATATCAACTTTTTGTGTTGTTTTTTTTTTTTAGTTTTGGCACGAACAACTCTTCAAGAAAATGATAGAAAATGGAAAGGGGAAAAAAATTGCCATTTCCAAATGAAATTTAGAAAATGGAATAAATACCATATATTACTGTCATAGGAGACGGTCGATGCAACAAGAGGACCTGCGGGGACAATTACAATTCAACGAATGGAGTGGTGAGTTTGGGCAGATTATTTTACTTTTTTCTATTTACTTTGGTTTAATTTTAGTTTATCCGTCCTTATTTATTANCTAACGTCATTCATACCTCCTCATAGACTTACTAACAAACATTCCTCTTTAATCTCTCCCCAAAGTAAGCTTCATTCGGCGACGAGGTATTTTCGACTGATGCCTATACGTTTCAGTAAAAGTGGCGCTTCACTTTACCCTGGCTCTTGAAAGACGTCTGCACCTACCATGTTAGCCAACCGCTAATCCCTAATGGTTAGTGGTGGGTACACCAACCTACTGGTAAGTGTGCTTGCAATGCCAGGAACCGTACAGGGACGAAGACGCTGTGGGATTGTAGTCACATGTTACGTTAATGCTAAGTGAACGGTGACTAGTCTACAATACAGGAAATCTATGCACATGAAAATAACATTTATGAAGCCACTATTAAAAATACGAAATTAGAAAAACAGCAAGCGAATAAAAAAAAAATGAATATTCGTAGTTGGAGTTATTATTAATAGCATTAAGAGACAGTTCAGGTAAATATTTTGTCCGCGGCAGGGAGCCAGTTATAAGTCGAACAAGACTAGACTTCACTTCTCGCTGGAGGTAGCAGATTATATGGAAAAGTGTACATAAATTGCATTAACAGAGTTTTTGGTTTTCTTTCGGGAAGTACGTTGTCTGTTAAAATTAAGTGGTTATAAATATGTGGTATGAGAATAAAGTAAGTGAGTACAAAAGAATACCCCAACTTTGAAGGTCTATAATATCAAAACCAAACAACTTACAACCTTGATTGACCAATCAAATGAACCGTGGAACAGTGAAGATTGTTTACCATATTTTCATAATGTTCAATGTTACCACCATGAGCGGTCCGAACGACATCTACGCGATAATCAAACTCGTTCCACGCTCTTGTCAGCATATCCGGTGTTACGGGCACAATTACAATTCAACGAATGGAGTAGTGAGTTTGGGCAGATTATTTTACTTTTTTCTATTTACTTTGGTTTAATTTTAGTTTATCCGTCCTTATTTATTANAGTGAGTTTGGGCAGATTATTTTACTTTTTTCTATTTACTTTGGTTTAATTTTAGTTTATCCGTCCTTATTTATTACACAAACATATTTTTTTCTGAAACAATCGTAAGAATTAACAACACCTAAAAATCTAAAATTAAGAAGTACGCACACATTTTTTGTGTGTTAATTTATTTTATTAGCTTTTGATGTTTCGTGGCATGTAAAAACATTAATTGCTGGAAATTGTAGGTAAAAAATTCGTTATACAACACGCCCCCGGCAAAACCGACGTATTTTTATTAGTTAAATTATTCCTACTCAAATATTACTTGACTGTAATTAAGGGCACAATATTTTTGGTACTGCAATCATTCAAAAATTCGTAAACTGTGCAACAAAACGTAAATATCGTCACAATATTAACACCCCTTTAAAAACAGTTTACTTTCTTTTTTTACATTACATAATAACTGGTCGTTTTACAAATGAACGTGTACTGTTTCAAACAATTTACCATAAAACAATGTAGCTTATAATTATTTTAATTTTAAATGATGAAATTTAAAATTCTGTAATGTTAGGGTAAATACGGCTTGTATCATTGGAGCTGAAACGAACCAACCGCTGTACCTGGGAGTGAAAGGGAAATTTTGCTCCATGTGTGAATTTGCAAGAACTAATGATTAAAAAGTCAAGGAATATGTTTGTTTTAAGAACTACAGTGGACCCAGTACTGGCATGGAACAGCTCATAATCGTAGAAGGTTTCTGCATGAGCATCGCATAGCATGGGTTGAAGTACGAATTCTATATTGGTGATGGGGACTCAAGTGTTTATTCGAGAATCAAGCAGAGAGTTCCGTATGGAAGGGACGTCGTCAAAGTTGAGTGTGCAAACCACACTGTTAAAAACTATCGAAACCGTTTACACAAGATCTCAAAAAAATTGTCATTTCCACTTCTTGCGCGACGTTTGCTTGAATCACGGATAGTAAGGCTGAAATCTGGTGCCAGAACAGCAATTGAAAGTGCTGGGAAGTCAACTGTAATTAGAGCTGTTGTTCAATTGAAGCAGGACATTAGAAATGGCCCTTATCGTGAACTCGGCTGCCACGAAAACTGCCGCGAACAGTTCTGCAAAAGGAAAGGTAAAACTGACGAAAATTGCGTGCCATTAATGAAAAAGTCGGGGATAATGGAAGCTATTCAGAAGGCACTCGATCCAATACTCATGAAAGCTGACAGGCTCGTCGTGAATAAAACTACAAATCAGGCGGAACGGTACATGAGTATGGTAGCTACATTTACTATGCACGCTGCATGGAAGCTGGGTTGGTGCACGTTGGTGTTCCTAGCTGGCATTTTAGTCAGTGGAAGAACAAATTTGGTCAAAGTCCAAGAAAGCATTTCAAATCTTTCGAAAGAAGAGAAAAACGCCGTTCAGCTCGTTGTCGTCAGTCCGAAGAAGGGTCTTCAAAGAAAANTTCAAATCTTTCGAAAGAAGAGAAAAACGCCGTTCAGCTCGTTGTCGTCAGTCCGAAGAAGGGTCTTCAAAGAAAATAAGAGTTGACAATGCTGGCCCTGATATGGAGTATGGTCCAAGTGCTGCAGAGGAAGACGCGCTAAGTCCTGAAGANTTGACAATGCTGGCCCTGATATGGAGTATGGTCCAAGTGCTGCAGAGGAAGACGCGCTAAGTCCTGAAGAACTGGAAAGAAAAATGAAGTTAGTTTTGGAAGACTTGAACGGTGATACAGAAACACCTCAAACGATCCGTGAACTGGAAATAAATGCTGTTGGTCAACATGAGAACATAAGATGGAGGNTGATACAGAAACACCTCAAACGATCCGTGAACTGGAAATAAATGCTGTTGGTCAACATGAGAACATAAGATGGAGGTATGCGCGTTTAACTAGACTTACAGCATCAAATGTCGGTCCTGTGTGTAAACGGAAAGCACACACTTCCTGCCATGGCTTAGTGAAGTCAATTTTGCATCACAGAGAGATAAATTCAAAGACCATACATTTTGGAAGAACGAACGAAAACGTCACAAAATAACTGTATTCCAAGGTAAAAAATGTACAAGTAGATGAATGCTGTTTTTTTTTACATCCACAATACCCGTTTCTCGGAGTGTCTCCCGGCGGATTAGTGAGCGAAGACGGATTGCTGGAAATTAAATGTTTGTTTTCAGCTGGGGACTACAAACTGAAAGAATTAATGGCCAAAAATAAAAGTACATGTTTAAAGGAAAAGGATAGAATTCTGCAACTAAAAAGGAATCACAATTACTTTTTTCAGGTACAGGGGCAGCTAAATATCTGCAACAAAAAATACTGCGACTTTGTTGCTTATGCAAACAATGATTCTCACGTTGAACGGATTTGGCTGGACACAGAAATGTAGAAGAACAGCATGCTTCCAAAACAGAAAAATTTTTTTGAGGAATGCACGCTTCCAGAAATAACGGATCAGCTCATCCCACGAGGTTTGAAGGCACGTGATCTGAACTACACAAGAGNAATTTTTTTGAGGAATGCACGCTTCCAGAAATAACGGATCAGCTCATCCCACGAGGTTTGAAGGCACGTGATCTGAACTACACAAGAGAAGCTCAAGAAACACGAATAAAAACAGACGAAAAATAACTTTCATTAAGTCATGTTTGGGTANCCGGCGGATTAGTGAGCGAAGACGGATTGCTGGAAATTAAATGTTTGTTTTCAGCTGGGGACTACAAACTGAAAGAATTAATGGCCAAAAATAAAAGTACATGTTTAAAGGAAAAGGAAAGAATTCTGCAACTAAAAAAGAATCACAATTACTTTTTTCAGGTACAGGGGCAGCTAAATATCTGCAACAAAAAATACTGCGACTTTGTTGTTTATGCAAACAATGATTCTCACGTTGAACGGATTTGGCTGGACACAGAAATGTAGAAGAACAGCATGCTTCCAAAACAGAAAATTTTTTTTGAGGAATGCACGCTTCCAGAAATAACGGATCAGCTCATCCCACGAGGTTTGAAGGCACGTGATCTCAACTACACAAGAGAAGCTCAAGAAACACGAATAAAAACAGACGAAAAATAACTTTCATTAAGTCATGTTTGGGTANGAACTACACAAGAGAAGCTCAAGAAACACGAATAAAAACAGACGAAAAATAACTTTCATTAAGTCATGTTTGGGTAGATTTTTTTCTGCATTTGTGTTATTTTGATCACAACTAATATGTCCTAACACTCAAAAGAGAACATATACAGTATAGGTACATGTTGATTAAAAGTACATAATTGATTACTGAGTAAATTACATATTTTATACAAATTTATGGTCTTGTTTTCGTGACTGTCATTTTATTAATTTTGCTAGGTTAAGAATTACTTAAGTCAAGACAGTGTACACCTATGTTTGTTTGCAGCGTGTGTACATATTTCTTTAACTTAACACCGAAAAGTTTTGAATGGCCCAAAGAAAAATATATATAACGTAAATTTATGTTAATTAAAAGTACATCTTCTATTGCTATGTTAATATTGGGTAAACTGCAAATTTGTACTTCGTATTTTATTGGTGATTGTTTTCATTAATATTGCTGTAATAACATTGTAAACTGTACTGTATTATAGTGTTGGGAATTGTACTCGATAGTATAAATATTCAATTGTGTGATAAGTATGTTAGTTTGTATTAACAGGCGGCGATGGTCCATATTGTATTTTCGTTTCGCTTTTTATTCTTATAAAACTGTTGATACCTGCCAAATGCTGAAGTTTGGAAGTAGGTATTGATTCTGCTCTGTGGCGTGAGGCGCCAGCATTTGATGCTAGCCCTCAGTGACAGGGCGTAGGAATACGTCGACACTGTTGTCTCTAGGTCCAATTTACTAATAACATACACTTTATTTGTGAGTTCACATAATCGAGTTTTATTGTTGCTTGAACAGGTTAACTGGTACATGAACTCA